>JAHZNB010001572.1:0-28364 GCA_027744295.1 Callyntrura guangdongensis
AATGTCATCGTCGTCAACTTTCAAGGTATTCTGTATCTGCGTATGACACAGCATACGTTGTTGTGGGTAAGATGCATGTGCACACAAACAATTCAAAGAAGAAAACTTTTGGTGGAGCTTTTTGAAATATAATAAACAAGCTACTTGCATGGGCTGTCGACCGAGTAATAATACCTATGCAATCTGAAAACAAGAGCCATCATCAGTATAAGTATGATTATGAGATCAACCAACAAAATTTGTGTTATTTTATGCAGTTTTGCACTGCAAAAGATGTAACTTTACATGCCACAAACGCACATTACTTTACTACCCATGAAATATGTGTGCATTTTTGGTCCGACTAAGCCTGTTGTTTGATACGTGGTGTTGTATACCTACATAAAACCAAAGGTGAAGTTCATACACAGCATTTTACCATCAACCACCACAAACCAGCTAGTTTTTTGTTATGCATAATTTTACTCACATTTGCTCCTGATTTTTTTTTCGCATGTAAAAAATGAAGCGCACTTACTCTACAACCCATTGTCTGTTCACCGCTTACATAGTTGCTCATCCGAAATTGCAACAGTTTTTTATTGCATGTTTTTACTCTGTTCATACATACATACCTTCAAGGAAAATGAGTCTAACATAATATTTGAATCTGTCGGGATGACTTTGAATTTTATCTTTAAAAAACAACAAAATTTGACTAACAAGGGCTAGACCTACTTTTTCCGTGGTTCAACCCCATATGCCACATACATTCTCAGTATCCATTCAAGCACTTGCTGCTGCTACCTTTTTTAATCCTTCCAAATTCCCTTTTTTGCTACTTCTCTGAAAAGTATTTATTAGTGAAAGATAAAGATGGCAAATGTTTTTACACAAGTGTTATATGTTCACACCTGCAAATTTTTACGTCTTGCATAAGCGCATTTAAGCGTTAAGTAAGTGCTCACCTACATAATTTACTGATGAGAAATTAGGCAAACACCACCTATACCTGATCACTTAAACACTTCTTCAAAATAATATTCTTTTCCGCCTCCTTGCCATTTACTTCAAATGAAATGTTTATAGCTTTTGCATTTTTCCTGCGTCTCGTCAGTGTGTCATTATTACCCCAATGCAGTGACATTTTTATGTACCATCATAAGTGTAGATACCTATACGTACATACTTATAAAAACAACTTCATCACCACAGCGCTGCACTTGTATAGGACAGTACGGTACCTGCACAAAACGCACAGAGTCATTTTACTTATTAGGAGAGGTAGGTTGGTGAAAAGTGGTATATTGTGATTACGAGCTGTTCGCATGGATGAATAATGAATAATTATGTACCACCTACTTACGACTTAACACCAAGCTCTTTTCTTGCTCATCATCATATAATACCCAGGTACACTTACGTACACTCATTCCCGTATAAGTGACTGTATAAAAGAGTGACAATTGTTTATATTTTTTATTGCATCAAATGAATAAATAGACATATTTAGCAAATGCACAGATACACACAAACACATTCAAAAATATATGAAGGTGGGTACGACCTGCACTTATATGATGTGAGTCACATCCTTTGTCCTATAAACGCACTGCACACCAGATACATACATCAACCCTGTATGGTGGAGAGTGGAATGATACGCATAAAATATACGCGATATAATATGCATATAAATACGTCATTCTCACCGTAAAATGCATACAGACAGAAAAAATGACCATTTCCTTTAAAGAAACTTAAAAGAAGAAAAACTCTACCCGGATGATGTTGATGATGATGACGGGATGAGTCTACTATATTCATTTTGTTTGTTTTTATTGTGATTGTTAGGGTATTTGGTGTAACCACATACAAAGCAGAGTAAATAAGGTTTTGTTTTTTATTACTGCAGTGAGCTACTACTGACACATTTTACGCCATTATTTTAACTACAAGTATTAACTACAAGTTTTTCTGTCAAGTCGTGATTTATTTTCATTCTAACAAGCTTGCATATGTACTTACTGTGTGCAGCAGAATGGTGTGTAGTTTTTTTTGCGTGATGCAGTTGTAGATGGTATAAAATGATTTTCCCACCTTCATTATTACTAGTGATATAAGAATGCAGCCATGTTTTATATAGGGCTGCTGCTGATTTAAAAGCCTATTGTCAGATGAGGTTACTTGTGATGACGATATATGATGATACTAGTAACATGATACCCTTTCTCCACAAACATGCTCATATTTTAACTGCTGACAAGACACCGTGTGTGGTTGGCAATAAAACCAAAGAAATTTGCCCTCCTATCCATACATTCATTATGTAACCTGATTTAAGGTCACTAGAGCCAAAACAACAAAAGGAGTCAAGTTTGCCAATATTATGCTACATATTTCTCTAGCATGTCATTATTAGAGGTGTACCTATTTGAATAGTGGTCCAGAGAGGAAAAGATTACTACTACGGCTGGCATGCTGAGATTACTTATAATAGACGCCGGTTGATCAGCATCAGCATCCTGTTTGATACATCCATCCAACATAATTTATGGTTTGACTTTGGTTTTGGTGGGGAGCAACGGGTTCTCTTCATTTTTCTTCTCCCTTCCTCAGCAGAAACAGCAGGGGCAAAGAAAGAGTAATCAGAAATCGTAACTTATTCTCCTTTTTTCTACCACGGGTTATATAATACGAAGATAAAAAAATGAATCGTAGTATTGTGTGTGGCTCCCACATATATTTCTCCCTCTCTCTCTCTCTCTCTCTGTACATATCCTATATCCTGCCAGTATTTTTATGACGCATCTCTATATAATCTCATAATTCTGTCAAATCTATCAGAAAGAACTGCCTTGTCATGTTATTATCAAGTTAAATGAGCCAAACAAGCTTTACCTAGTGCACAAATACGCGTACATTTTTTATACTCGGACTGTGTTGTAAAAGAAGAAAAATATATGTTATTCACTCTACCCTCAGCAGAATGCAACTGTGCCGAATAAAGAATCACTGCACAAATGTTTCACCATATTCACCTACAATGTTGATTCAATATATCATCCCTGCATGTATTGCGTAGGCACTGTGCATACATTGTGTATTTGCATGTTATAATAGTTAATCAACGAAAAAATATAATGATATATGCGGTTACTTGTGGTTTGTAATAAATACCGGTGGTTGGTTGGTTGTGGTGGTGTTTTCGAGAAAAATACATACGGTGGGAGCCGGTGTTTGTAGATAGGCAGAATATTATTCCGTAGGCATAGGTAAGGATTGCGTTAAATCGGGAGTTTGATAAGCAAGTAAAAAATAACTTATTTCGTTCTGATTTGCATACTGTCAATTTGATCTACTCTACAAGACTAACCAGAAAATTTTATGATTTAAATTGGTGTTCAAAAACTATGTACATTATTTATAAACGTGCTATACAAGAACCGAATTCGATTTTGGTATTCCCCAAGTTAGGATGGCGCTGCTGTCGTGTAATTTGATAACAAGAGAGGCAACAAAAATTCAGCAATCACCTTGTCTAAATAAAATTAAGTATTTTATATGGTACATTTTTTGGGAGGAATTCGTTCAAAATGAACGTAAAAAACATCTCACAAGAGGTGTAAGCAGAAGCTCGTCCTCTTTTGATCTTTACCTATTATTATTGGAAAATGTAAAACCACTTGTTAAAAATCATCAATTTTATACCAAACTAGATGTCGACAAGCTGTCATGTCAAACGGCTTATTTTCCGACTTACGTATTTGCCACGAAAACATACTTTGTAGTTTCAAGTTTCCATCTTTCTAAATTCTTGAATACGTAACCGACTAATTCAGACAAAACGGAACACTTTACTCTTTGGCATTAAACTTGACAGAGTCGTTCGACCCGCATGGCACAACGTCAGTATTCTCTATTTTATTTACTTAGCAGCAGTAGATCCTGTACCGGGGTGGATAAATACTTTTCCTGTCAATCGGGTCAGGTCATTTAAGTTGTCGGCCTGACATGCACCTACATTGCATAAAAAATGCCAACGTTTTAGCTTATCACCTTGTTTGGTTGTGAAAAAGTCTTTACTGCTTTCCCAAAGAATCCTTTTTTATTTTTATGTTTAAAAGTCGAGTTTTATATTAAATCATTCTCTGGTTTCACACAACGGGACATAAATATCCGTTTTCTCTCATGGTTAAACAACTTTATATTTTGCTCAAATACGTAAAGTAATAATAACAGCATAACAGCATAATATTTCAATTTTCACCAAGAGAGAGAGAGAGAGAACCTTTTAAGCAGAAAACGTTTTGGCTAGGTGCTTACGAGGAAGAACTTGTAATATACGAAGAAACGTAACGCATTTAATGTTGCCATTACAGAAATAAACGATCGGAATTCGAAATGCGCGCAGCCTTGCAAAATTCTGATAAATGAATCTACCTATATAAACACAAAGAAACCCCGTATCTCTCAACCAAAGTTTCTCTCTCTCTCGCTAGCTATACTGCAAAAATAAGTACGAAAGGGTACACATTGTGTATTTGTGTTGTATTGACTGAGTTTTGTATCATCATCATTTGTATTTTACAACAGTAATGAAATCCACAACAATAATCATAAAATATAATATGAAATTGGACAATGGGCTCTCTGTGCCTGCGTTTCAACTAGCATTGTGGTGATGGTGGCAAGAAGCTGGTTATTCCGTCCCTATCATCATCATCATCATCATTTATATTATATAGCATCATCGTTTAATTTGGAGCTGAGAGTTAACTAAGAAAACAACGCGTCGCATCAGCTCACACGAAGAAGAAATAATCTGTTAACCAAAGAAAGAGTCAGACAAAATGAAGAAAAATCATTTTGCCAAGGCAAAAAATCGGTACATTACGGTACCTACTGTTTTTTTTTACTTAGAGAAAATCTTCGGGAGTGCAGCATGCATATAATCGTCTCGTCTCTTTCTCCTTCCATAATATATTGCAGTCTTCTTATTTTATCAAACGCACTATGAGCAAGTATTTTATGAGACTGTGCTTTTTAGACTCAACCAGCCAGCAACAAAACGCTACGCTGTACAGACAGACAAGCAAAAAAATCATCCGTACGATGATAATGATAAAATGCATACATTTTACACATTGTACTTTAAAATACAGTGCTTGAACAGCAAGTAAACTCACTCAGAAACATGGATAATTCATTTATATTTTTGAACACTGTTTGTATGTAGGTGCTTGCTACTGTTCACTCTAGTTAGTGCTGTGTACATTCAAGGGAAAGAACGAGGGATGAAAATGCAAAGTTTAAAATTATTACGATGACTAGACTACTCTAGTGTGGCAATTAGTTCGTTTTTTCACAAACAGGCAACCGAGCTTGAGCATACTTGTATAATGTGTGAGAATGTGAACATAAAATGCAGTAGCAACTGTTAACTTTATTATTGTAAATGTGTAGTAAAATATTTTTGTACAACCGAGTTGTGCTTTAACCGACATTACAAGTTGAAGCGCGAATATACTGATGATGTATATTTTATATAATTTTTTCATGTTTTTCTTTGCTTTCATCTTCATATCAAAATATGTAGTTAAACAGCAGCAGCGCAATCAATGAGAAACTACTGACCAGCTGCGCTAACTTTATTTTATACACCAGACGTGGCAATGTGCGTAGAAAAACAGGAATACAGCTATGTAGTCGACGTATATTTTCTCGGACGTGAAAAACTGTTAAATACATGTTTCTGCTTTATTATTATTATTATTAAATAGTAATAGCAGCAGTAATATTAATAAATTGTTTATAGACTTCTCTGTTTGAGTTTGAAATAGTTTATTTGATACCGTGTGCGCTTTCTTTTATAGTAAGACAAGATGTTTCGGAGAATCCTGCGTAGTTGTAGACATAAATGCAATAACTTTTTTCTTCTTTTTATTTTCCTTTCACAATACAGCGCAAAGAAAAGTTGCACTGTGTAGGTATGACCAACCGAATAGACAAATTATTGCAATAAAACATGTGTAATACATATGCAACGTTTTATTGTTCGAACGCTTTTGCCAGGGAAAACTATCTACAAATAAGTAGTGGGAATTTAAAATAGATGAGATACACACGAAGTTCATAAAAAGTCCAGTTCCATTAAAACAAAGTGCAATTTAGGTAGGTATAATATAATATAAGAGGTATAATATAGGATCTACCAGAGCAAAAACTTGTGATGTAGTATATAATTTTTGAAGAGTGTGTGGGTGCAGAAATGAAACTCGGAATCTGTGTATACCTGTCATTATTTCAACATATTCAAGGAAAATAGTTAGATAATAATATTCTCTCTCTGTAAGCCGTAAACATTGAGCAAAGAACCGCTGCTTTTCCATCCTTAAAATACTTGCCTTTTTGCTACTACTACTACTACCGGTCCGTCGACTGCAACAAGCAACCTTGGAAAAATCGTCGAGTACTTTGTTATCTATAAGTAGTAAAATTCAGTCTCCACACAATTACCAGCAGCAGCTTTCAGTAAAATTTTGTTCTTCCTTTTTGCCGTTCTCATCAAAACGACATAAGTGCAGGCAACCATGAAGGAGTCGCCTCGCCACAGAGAACTTTTAAATACACTAAAATCACCCCTATAAAATACATACATGCTAAGGACCTATCACTCTATTATTTGTAGATTGTATACAGTAAGCAGGAAAAGCGTTGGTAAAAACCAGCCTTGCCACCACCACCGCCATAACAAACTCCTTTGTCATAAATGGCTCCCATTAAACTGCTAACCGAACCAAACTCATCACTGTCAAAACTGCTACATTCATTCTTATTTGCAATTACAGTGGGACCTGCTTATCATCAGCTTCCGGTAATACACGCAATAAGTGGTTCATTTATCATCATATTGCATTTTTCTGTCGGCCAAAGTCCTGAGTTACTCAACCCAGCTCAATTTTTAATAAAGCAATGTGCGTGCCAAATATGCGCCAATTTTTTTAACTACACACACAAATCTGTGGAAATAAAGCAATCAAAAATCCTGCCAGAGAGATGCTTACATGTGAAGCCTGTTGCGTGTCTACCACCCGAAACAATACAAAAAAAATTGCTCTGCATTTCTCTCAGCTTCAGAGTGTAAATGAGCACAGGCTTAGGTTCAGCCCTGCAGACTTCACAGCACAGACAGGCACATAGGGCAAGAGAGGGAAGGAATTGCTATTTTTGAGGAGTTATGTCGTCGTGTGTTTAAGCCTGCCATACCCTATGATTATCTTTTTGTTGCTTTGTTATTGTAACTCTTAAAAATCCTCAGAATATTTTCATTGTTCGAATACTCCGAACTCAATGGGTAACAACAATACAGGCGTAGGAGACTGTTGAGTGTGAACAAGTCGTTTTACACGATGATGAGACTGATGACAATGATGATCTTCACGATAAGCAACAGCAACATGACTACTAGACTACTGCCATCACTACTAGTACTAGTACTACTACTACAACAACCAGTGACGCAGTTTGTTAATCACCGTAAGAGTTAACGTCATCAGAAATAACGTAAAATGCAAAAGTGTTTCGCCTAGGTAGTGTGTGCTTTTGCATATACTTTGTAGATTCAAAATAACCTCATCATTAGGGTTTTAAGAGGGACTTAAAGAGGTAAACTAGCTACCATCATCATCGCCGCATATACGCAATGANTACAACTACTCCGAGAGTGAGTAAAGAACGCTAATAAGTGGAAAAGACGAGACTCTCAGAAAATTTTTGCATTGTCAGTACGAATAAAAAGGAAAAAAGTTACAGTAGTCAAGAGCGTGAAGCTTAATAATGATAACGCCAATAAACATCATTTTCATCCTTAGTGAGAGACAAGTTATTCGCAAACCTCTACCAGTAGTAGTAGTACCGCTCAATTTATTCCCATTGTGAAAACTACTCTTGAGTGTTTTTGGAGTTTTTCTTTTTTTATTTCAGTAAGTAGTTTTATTTATAGCTGTTCTTACTGAAAGAAAAGAAAAAAATCACATGTGAAGAAAGATCATCATGATCATGGCAGAGGGACGACGACGACGACGACAATGCACTGGCGATAAAAAAAAGACTCCCGAGAATAATAGAACCAACACCTATACCACTCCTTTTCATGAACACGCGCTGATGGTTGGTGGTAGCAGTGTACCCTATCACATTAATAATTTATGCACATATTATTCTTTTTATTTTCTCATTTGGAATGATCACACCATGTCTTCAAAACTTTTCCTATTCTTTTACCAATCCCTTAAAAACGCTTAAAATAATATGATACGTCTTTGATAAAAATCTCGACTGGCTACTACTGCTGTCGGTTCTATTATAACTGGATTTTCAATTCACTGTTTTCCCTTTTCACCATAAATGGTCGTTTCGTTTCTATTTTTGACTAATATCCCACTCCTCTCAATTTTCGTACAAAAGAGAAGAAAAAAACTAAACTCGAATTGAAACGGAATAGGTAGCATATCCACGAAAAAGTACAGCATCGTCTACTGTTAATTTTCACAAAAAATAGTTTTGCTCAATTTTTCGTGTGTTTTACCCTCGAATAAAAAAGGACTTCTCTTGTCAAGGAAAAAAAATTGTCACATGGTACATAAAAGTAATAACCTGAACAAACGACACGTGCATAAACACCATAGGTTATACAAAGAAGATTTAAGTGAATTTACGTTTTATGCTTTATTTTCCCGTACAAACGCATTATGCCCGTGTCATGTAGGTCCGCTTCTTCGCTTCACTTTGCATATTGCAGACAAAGACAACGTCATTTACACATTATTTAAATTTCCCAAAGAATCCATTATCAATTTAGTATACTGTATTATATAATATACGGCACCGGCATCATCGCCACGTACGCTTGATTGTCGTCGTCGACGACGACGACGTAGACTACCAGTGTCATTGAAACGCTCTCTACAACAACAAGCGATACATTTCTCTTGTATATAAGCAGTGCAAATGTGAACAATCCTCTTCCGCTTCCGTTATGTTCACATGTGTAATCATCCATGTCAACTTGAGCTGTTCTTCCAGTTTTAGATAAGTTTGAGATGAATCTAAAACTACAACCGCTGAGCAAAGATCGAACGCAGTTTTGTGATGCGAGGGCAAATATAACGTTAACAGAGGGAATTCGGAGATTAAAAGCAATAGTTTATCTGTACCTTTGTCATCAAAGGTTGCATATATTATGCATGTGTGCTGTGACTTCTCAGGAAGGTTAACATAGCGCAATAAACCATTATCGCTGTTTGAAATTTTTAAAACTGCACCCGACCGCAGCAAATTCACAATAACCAGAAAAGATGCGCATTGAAACTGTGCTCTGCTCACGAATTTCCCTCAGAACACTTGAATCAATGTTTAATAATATTTTGAGGCATACTAATAGACGTATGATCCCTCCCACTCTCCTGTTTGTGCCGTGCCGCTTAGGCGCATTCGACTAATGAACAAGATATTATATAGGCAATATCGGTAAAAACCTTATACAAAATATACATCTTTGTACAAAAATGCCTAAATTCCTCATCTTTAGGTATTATACCTTACAATCATTAACAGGCAAGTTAGATGTCTATATTTGAGACGCTCGTTCTGGTCTTTTCGTGCTGTAATTAGCATATAACTCGTCAAATATGAGGGACGTACTTGAAACCCAAACGTTTAGCTTTTAATTTTCTAAAAAAGTAATGTTATAATTCTATATTTATTTATGCAATAATTCTGGTTGTGGTTTTGAAACGATCCGAAAGAAAAATGCCGAACTATTAAGTATTATGTACCTGGTAAAGAACTTTATTTTGTACAAATGACAGGTGGATGATTGCTGCACGCAGCAGCGGTGGAGGCAGGTACGTACACACACACACACAAGCACTCTTAAAATATGCAATGTGTTATATACCTATTACATACAATTATACCACTGCCGTTATTAGTGTTTTCGGTGTTTTCGAAATATTTCAATACGGCTAGAGTGATAATAATATAATGTAGCGGCATCAATGAACGGATCACTCCCCGAAGGCAAACAAAACCGATTAACATGCATGCTCAAATATTGCTACTGACTTGGACCATAAAAACAGGGAGCTCATGTAGGAACTATTAGGTATATGCAAAATGAGTTGCAATTTGATGATACATGAGCTTCTCGCGGCGCCAGTGCACACACGGCATAATCAGAGTACTAGTAGGGGAAGGAAACAGTAGTAAAGTAGTGTGGTGGTGGTGGTGGTAAGGTAGAAGTTTTTTACTCTCTATATATTACCGTGTATCGTTATTTTCTATTCACACAAGTCATTGCTGACGATGGTTATATTATGCGTAATAATTTGTACGCATATAGATATACGATATACATGCTCGTATAGGCCTTAAATCACAATACGGTTACGGTTACACATACAAAGAATGGGAAGTGTAGAAAATCCCCAGGAGCTCCGGTAATACGGCGTTACTTTTTCTTTATCATTATGATCATCAGCTATAACATCGGCAATCAAAGTCAAATCAAGTTCGGATAGCTTTTACGAAATAATGATGACAGTATTAGCATATATAATATACTTACACATATGCAGATGGCCGTACCTTACCTCTGTTATTATGGCTGCCTTGCAATTTTTTTTAAACCACCATAGTTCTGTCGGTGTAGGCGCAAACACGTAAATTTATAAAGGCGACGGCGAACACGAATCTATGATATAGTGACTTTATATTCACCGCAATGGGCTTACATCAGCAGCCCATTAATATTTTAGTGTGTAGATACTTGTGTGTATTACTTTATATTTAAGAATATCGAAGCAAAAATAATCCCAAAAAAGTTCAAGAGGAGGAAAGGTGTCTAATAAAAAAGAGAAAAATTAAAAAGTTTAAGGAAAACTTGATTGAATTGATTTTAATCAAAATGAGCCATAATCCTTCGGAATGATCGAGCGAATGAACGAATGAGTCTACATAAGGTTTTCATTTAAAATATACCGTTTGTTTCACCCAACAATTTTTTTTCATTGATTCAAAAGTCATTCCACTTTGTACAGTTTTCTTTGTTTACCAACCAGCATTTTTTTGCATAATGTATAACCTATAAGTTGGTAGTGTGGCGCCATTAAAATATGCATGATCTGACATGCTTAAAGTCACAAAGTTTCTATTCATCTATTTCATAAGTTTTTCGCTGAATCATTCTATGCACAAAAAAGGTCTGATGTATTTTCCCTTAAAAACTGACAAAAAAATGTCGGAGAGACAATATACAAGAAGTAAATGTGCACTTGTTTGTGATAAATGTAGAAGGGTAATAAGCTTTACAGTACATTGCAATTTCATTATTATAACAGCAACATTGTCGTTTGGCGAAGATTATTAGGTAATATAAACAAGCTAAGAATAAACCTAGGTCACGACAATAAGTAAATTCTTCGTCAGACTTGGTGTACCGGATGATGGGAGTACATTAAATTTATTTTTGCAAAAAAATAAGCAATGACAATAGACAAAATTTTTACAGTAACAAAAGGCACGAGAAGGGGAGGAGAAAAAGAAAAAAAAAGAAGAAGCTGAAAAAAAATAAAGAAGAAAGAACCATCTTTCATTTCAGCTTAGTTGACCACGGATTATAGTGTGTAGAAGGCACACAACGCAGAAATAGATGCCCTCGAATGAACTTTTGGTATGCATTACAATTTACAAAATAAAATGCCCTACGTTAAAAGCGCTCAAGATGTGTATTTTTTCTTACTTCCTCTCAACAAAATTATACAACCCTTTTTCATCCGATTTCTCACAAATTGCAAAAAAAAGTTATCTACACACACAGGCTTTCAAGAGTTTACAGAAAAAAATGCAATGCAGCATAAAAAAGAAAATTTGGTGCTAGTACAAAAAAGCTATTATTAGCCTTTTGTATTATGCATGCATACCTGAACATTTTGAAAGCGGGAGAACAATGTTGGGTTACACGATACGTTTTTGGCTACGGACAGAAGAGTAAAGCGAAAGTAATGCGGAATCATGGAAAAGGGATTCTGCTGTGCTGTTGCTTACTCTTGACTTTGCCCTGAGCATACATTCAAGTACAATGAACATGCAGGTACTACTAGTACAATCCGTAAATAGTACCTGAAACTGAAAGAAATTCATCATTTTTGGCAGTAAATCTCGATACATTCTGTACAAATGGGAGGATGTAATTTGGAAAGTATTTTTACTAGCAGCAAACCAAAATTGCACAAGTTATGTATTAAAATCGGTAATGAGATGGCAGGGAAGCAGAAAAACTCAAGCCCACATATCCCTGAACTTGTTATACCGAGAAAAAAAAACAGGAGGCACGCTGTTGAATAATGAACTATTGTTGCCGTTACCACCAATGTGCCGCCGCCGCTGCTTTTACTAAACTGTGGCTACTTCATGTCTCCTGTTCTATTCTCTCGAAAAATTAGGAAGGATGATGAGAATATGATTTAATGCATGACACGGTGTAAGGCCAAAACTCTGTCACAGATAAAACAGTAAAGATGAAATTAGGGAGTACAGAAAATTGAACAAGATTAATAATAATAGCAACCGGGCTGGCTTACACTTGACGTATGAGCCATTTTTACAACTACATACCTTCATCAAGATGATACATCACCTCTTTGATTGTGAGTTATTTTTTTCTTTCAATGGGTTCCTTGTGTGAAAACAACACACACACACACAGCACCGGGAGAAGGAATGCCTTTGTTCAAGTGAAAACCACAACTGCCTTGTTATTATTTCATCACAAAGTTTAAATGCCTGAAATCGTAATTACGTTCCAGACTACGGTGGTGTACAATTTCGTGATTTGCCATTTACGGAATGTCAGGCAAACGAGCAACAATAAAAGTGTTTCATAAAAAATCGCTTATCCCCCCGTTGCATTATCGTTTTCCACTATGTATACGTGACATCACACAGAGCTTCTCAAATGCAGATCCCGTAATCTTCCCTTTGTATCATCATCATCGTCACACCAATATTATACGAGAAACTATTCAATTCCTCCATCCTAACAAATTATTATTAGTATGAAGCACCTTTTTATCTCGCTTCATATTATGACGATCATGATGGCCGTCTCACTCTCTCCCAGCAGGAGAGAAATTTTAGTACAAAAGAGGTTTACCGTCACTCACTACCACGGCGTCACTCACTTTTGTAATAAACTATGTATTCCTTCATGTGAATACGGGGAATGGCAGATACTTAAATACTTATTCTCGAAATCGCCACAAGCATATTTGCGACTATTCTTGTCGTTTTTTTGTTGTTCCTGTTGTTATTATATATACTCCCAGCCAACTTACAGCTTTGACTTTTCCACGTTGAGCAAAAATTATAGGCAATAAAAGCATACTTATACGGACGTAGGTACAGGGATTAATAGCTGGAACAAGATGATTAAGAAGGGTATGAATTTTTAGGCAGAATATACGACTGATCTAATCAACTACCACAACAAAAGAGAATATTATGATGATGTGTTCTGTTTTCTCTCTGCTTCCATCTCTCTCTCTCACACACACATTCACTCAGTCAGTAAAAAGTCCATCGACCGATTATTATTTTTATTGTTATTATTACTACCACTAAAATTTCTAAACCAGCTCGTAATACGCTGCACACATAAAGAGGTAAAGAATGAAAAGTATGTGTGTAAGCTATCTTCACATAATAATAACAGCATCAACGTAAGTAGGTAAGTATTATTAGATGGCTGAAGAGTACAAAACAGGGCATTAAGCCCATCATCACGGTTGCATAAATTGGCCCAACCCAACATGCAGCAGCAACTCGTTCACAGCCCACATATAAAATGTGTGGAGGGCTGAAGAAAATGCCAAAGAAAACAGCAAACTTCCGCTAGTTCTCTTTTTTAAATCATAATTCATATAAATGCGAATGCGTTAAGCACCCGACACTCTCAAACTATTATAATGCACACTATACTGCAAGACTGCAAGTAACCGTGGGGTTTTCAGTGGTATCTCAGGTGCAAAAATGATTACATGCTCGATAATGGAACACCTTTGGTTTGGTGGTAGAGAATAGAAGAAAACGTGCAAAAGGAGATTTATTGTTGCTGATAGGCAAAATAATAAGAAAAGGCATGTCAAAGGGTAGAAACATTTATACGGTACTCTGTAATTGTTATGACTCAATAAACTGGCAAAGACGTGAAATAATCTGACTCGTATTTCCTGGAACAATACAGTGTGAGTAGCTATATATGCGTATTGTTACAACGTACA
This sequence comes from Callyntrura guangdongensis, assembly GCA_027744295.1. NCBI lineage: Eukaryota > Metazoa > Arthropoda > Collembola > Entomobryomorpha > Paronellidae > Callyntrura > Callyntrura guangdongensis. The sequence goes on from JAHZNB010001572.1 coordinate 14,322, forward strand.
ACAAATGGTGATTCAAAAACGCTCTTCTCAAGTATCATATTTCATGAATGAATGAACCCAGGCCAATAAGTAGGTAGTCTTTTTGATGTAAGTGGCCAAGTGGGTGTGTATACAATCGCAGAGAATGGTAGTGGGGAGAGGATTACAATACCTGTGAAAGCGCCAGAAAGATAAAATGCACAGCACCAAACGCGCAATATTTTTAGTGATGCATTAAAACACGAACAAGATATCTTGAATCATTGACATTTTATTTTATTTTTTCTTCCTTTTCAGAATGAGATTGGAGTCACAGTTTACACTGCTCCCACTGGGGCTCATATGTTTGGCATGTATAGTGCCAATCCTAGATGCTCAGAGACCCTCAGTGTTATCAGGAGGCGGTCTTCGACCCCTTATAGGCCTGACACTTCGTCAACAGCTCCAAGCAGGCCAACCACCAGTTCCCCGTTTCGACTGCAATCCTGAGAGTACTGGTTTCGAGCTTGTGACAGGATTTGTTTTCTCTTCCCCAGGTAATACACATTCTTTTTCTGTTATGCGAGCATGTGAAAAATTGGTAGAAAACGACTTATTTTCTCCTTCCAAACCGGAAATACTTCTTGCCTCTAGATTTTGCAGAATTCGAGAAGCCAATTGGTTATTTGTATATTTGGTTAGGTTAGGTCTGGACATTTATGTCCTGCTGCTGACTACTCATTTAATAAGGATGCTATTGACGAGTCGTGTAAATACCCAAACTTAGTGGTGATGAATAAGAGTGTGAATAGTGGGATTTTTCAACAATAGAAAAGGAGAGACGTAAACTAGTTACGAAGTATGACAAAGTGTTAGCTTTAGTAGGACCATTGTTTGAGGACCCCTTGGTTATGAAGGAGGTTGCAGGTGGATTTAAGTTACCTAGACCGTGTGCTTTTTTTGTCATTAATTTGCTGGAGAAAAATGGCATACAAAGTGTGTGTCAACCATACATTGTGCCAAATAAAGAAGATTATAGGTCCTTCATGAAGTTCAGAAGTAGCATCTGCGAAATAAAACTTTCAGGAAATCAGTTCCTTACTAACATTGAGTGTTTAGAGACATGGTCACCTGAATTTTTAGAGACTCTGTCAAATTGTGAAGTTTGTCATTTAAGTTTTTGGTCAGAGCAGGATTTAGAAAATCATTACAATAATCCCAAAACAAATCATTTCCGTTGTGGCTATTGTAAAAAAAAATTGTTTCTCAGGATAAGTTAGAAGAACATAAAGTAGTGCATAACATTCATGATATGTAAATATCCTGGTTGTAATTTTGTAACAAGGTGCGCATTTAAACTCGATAATCACAATAACATTCATACGACTCTTAAGACTCATAAATGTACATATGGTACATGTGAGAGGACATTTGCTGAGAAAAATACACTCGACATTCATATGAGATCACATACAGGTGAAAAGCCTTTTGGATGCAAATTGTGCCCAGAACGATTCGTTTCCAAAAGTAATTTACGTCGGCATATGAATAAGCAACATGCTGCAACTTTAAGTACTCCAGTTGAGTCTTCGGTAGGAACGAATGTGAATGAAGACTCAGACGATGAAGATTTCAAATACCCTCCGTCTTTTAATAGCGGATCTCCTCGACTCCCAGCCTGGCACACTGATGTTGGCCGACTGTTTAGAAGCCTGTCGACTCAACTCTAGCTGCAGAGCTGCCAATTATGAGACAGGCCTTTGTGTACTTTTCAGTGCCGACTCTGATCACCGACCAGGTACAGACAAGACAAGTTATTACTCAGTCTTCCCAAGTTGTGTAGCTTCCTCTTTACATCTTACCTATTCGATTATGTAGGGTATAAAGCTTTGCATTTTTCGCTTAAAAAACGGTACCTTAATATCATTGGGCATTTATATGCGCGTATGAATATTTTTATAGCCTGAAGCTGAATTTATTTTATTATAATGCAGGTAAAACAACAACACCGACTGTAAAGTAACATCCGCGCTACATCATTATCATTACTACCTATTCACTACCTACGTCAATTGCTTTCCTCTTCAGACCAAACCCAGACCTATTCCAAATCGAGTCGACAATTTAGCTTAGCAATGCATTTTCTTAAAATGCTGATAATGTAGCCAGTTTTCTGCGCATTCCCTCTTCTTGCAAAACAAAATTTAGAGCATAAACAATGCTTCTACATTTTTTTTCGCAAACTCTCTGCGGCAATAAAGTAACCTTGCCCAAGCAAACAAAAATGGCAAAGTCGGCTCCAATTTGTTTTGTTAAAAATTCCTTGCAAATCGTCCTCACTGCTGCTAGAAGAAAGTTGGATACAGAATACAGAACACACGCAAAACACAAAATACATCATCATCTGGTAAAAACACCGGGATAAGTTGTAACAAAATGTAAAAAATTCTTTCAAAGTGTTTTAAAAGTCACTCCTTAGTCTTAGTTATCTTTCTCTCTCTCTCTCTGTTGAACAGATACATCCTTAAATAGGCACGCATATTGCATGCCATAGGTACGAATGTGTAACACTCTTTTTCTGTGTGTGGCTCTCCTCTTACAACTCGTTACAACTCAGTGCACATCAATTCACATGTCTTAATTGATAAAAATATTACTTTTCAACTTTTGCTTGTACACAGAAAGACTCCCCCCTTCTTCACCACCTCACCACCGCCGTCCTTGCTTCCTTAAAGCTTACCCTTTTCCGTGCTCTCTCCAACATGCAACAGACACAGTTTTTTTTACCTAAATCCAAGAAAAATGCAGCTTGAAATGATTATAATTAATCGCTTTGATAACAGACACCGTTGTTTTATCTCGGCTCTCTCGCATCAAACCTTCTGTCTGTTCACTTGTACACATGTATGTATCTCACACCTACTTTTCTCTCACCTTTCATTTTGTAAATACCCTGTTTGAAGGACTGCTCACACAGCAAAGAATATTACATTTCGTCTTCTTGCCTTACGTTATTGGTTGGCATGATGCAAGAGCATCTGTGTCAAATTCTAATAAAAAATGCTGAACTTGAGAAGCGTTATATGTGTATAGACAATTACCCACATTCTACCTAAAAACTTTACTACCATGGCATATACCACCATCGTTTACACTCACATACGTTTTTATATTTGCTGCATGGTGGTGGCGGTACACATATTATTTTTAACGCACAGGCAGACACAAAAATACACATAATTCATCATACAAGCATTTTAAGTGTAACATCAGTTTTCATAGACGGGTAGCAGCATCAGACGGAGTAAAGGTAAGGGTTATTTATTATGCCACACGTATCTCGTTTTCTCTCGCAAACATCTAAGAATGAGCTCAACTATGCCAAAGTGCATTATTGTTTATTATTATTATGTATTTCATTTCAATCTTAAACTCATTCGATGCGCCGGTTACATACTACAATCTTTTTTGCTGTGTGTAGTGTGTGCACTGAGCACCGCTGAAAACAGGGGTTGGTTCATATTATATGCCATTAAAACGCAAAACAATGAAAAAAATGCAGGTTAAGCTCGTTTTGAGCTTCTTTTCAATTTATGTGTGCTGAGGTTTCAATTTACTCTTTTCCTTTTAATGTTTCTTAACGGAACGTTTAATTCTGACATACACGGCATTCTCCCTGTCTCTCGTGATGACGGATATGTTAGTCGATTGTCAATAGCTGTATAGTAGGAGGACGGTAGCGAGGAGTTTAAGAGATAAACATTTTTCGTCAAAACCGACATGCAATTTTGTGCGTTTTTAATTGTACACATCACACAATCTACACGTCTACAAAAGTGATTACGCTTTCTGAAATCGAGTTATGCACTACTGTTCTTTAGCATCAATTCAAACTACGTACTTATTATTATTACCATTAGTATTACATTGTAGAATTGCATTTAATCTGATAACTTGTAAGAAGCTTTATTAAAACCACGTTTTTTCGCTTTCGGGTTATGAAAATAAGGCTAAAACTACAAAAACGCAATAGAATTTTAATTCATGATACGAATCCGAGGAATAACCTTTTGCAGTCACACGCATTTTGCACGACAATTATGAATAAACATTTATATTAGAAAAATAATTAATTGCTATAAATTGCATAAATTAAATTGTATAAATTGTGTATAGTTCATTCCTAACATAACATGTTTGCCTAAATTCTAGAAAAACAGAAATTTTAATCCAATAGCGGATTTTCTTCTCTGCCCCACTATGATTGTTCATTTTACACCATATTATAACCTTAATCCGACTTTTGAAGCAAATTAACGAAGACATTTTATGTGCCGCCACTGACATCACCTTTCAGAGAAAAAAAATGCAAATTGTCCAATTTTCGTGATAAAGTCAATAGAGACATCCTTCGTGCAAAACACGTATAAAATGAACAAAATAAGTACGTAATACATTAAACCGGCAATGGAAGTCATCATGTACAACAACCCGGTACTAACAAATCAGCATTTCTTAACCTTTTCTGCCACTGCTATTATATAATTTCTTATTCCTTAAAAATACGCAACCATCAACATACAGTAATAATAATAATAATAATCAGGTATATGAACATGTAGTAGGAACAAAAATGACAAGTAGGTATGCATGTTTATCTTTATAAAATCGTCATTCTTCGAAAAGCATACCGGGTTTCTAGTCATATTTTTTTTCTCTAGAAAATGAATATCTGTATGTTAATGTAGGCATTCCCCATTGTTTTCACCTTTTGTACTTGTCTACAGCATTCATAATGAGAAGAAAAATACTCAATTTACAAGGAAAATTTCCTTATTCACCACAGAAAACAGCAAAGAAAAAAAATACAATATTCGCATCAGCAAATAAAGATTTATTTGGTAACTGACTGTGAGCAACCTCCTTTCTCTCTAACCTGTATCGCATTCTCTCAGGTACACAATGTGTTGTTGATGAAACATGATAAGTTTTATTGTTAAATAGACACTTGTCTGTGGTAATATTAATAGTGAAAAAAATATTATGTACCAATGACTGATTTTTCGGTAGATTAGTAATTCCTTTGAATCTTACAAGTGGGTATGTAGGAGGATTTTATTTGAAAAAAAATTATTGCCAGCTAAAAAATGCATGTAAATAGTACTAAACTATATGAGCTATACACCCTTTCTTGTAAATATACTAGAGGGAGAGGGAGATGTTTAAAAGAAGCATCATAAAAAGGCTTTTTTTGCGGGTTGGATGTGTATTTTTTACACTTGGTCGAGTGTGTGAAAAATTGAAAAAGTACCAGTCAATAGGAAGAATTAAAGTTGCTAATTATCATTTTTACGGAGCTATTGTTCCCGTTCTAACAACAATATAATTACCTTCTGATACACGACACATGGTAGATATACACAAAACGTAGACAGAATATATGACCAGAACCATAGACAAGTCAAAATGGTTTGGTGATGATGATGGGAGGACCATGAACACAAAACTGTACTTTTTTTACTCTTTCATTCAAGCAGACAGGAATCAGGATATACACGTGTAGAAAAGTTTAACTTATGATGAGGTTTGAATACAACGTACAAATGAGCTATTGGGGATTTCTATAAAGCGTCACTTTAATACATTCAGCCCTTCAACGAGAAAAAAAGTAATTATCGGCGGTCATATAGATTGCTCCATTCCACACATGAAGTCGCGATGATGATGATGATGAAGCTGATAATAAAAACGCTGCGGTGTTTCTTGTTGTTTGGTTACTTTGCTCATCATCAACCGCTGATAAATTACCCGAATCATTGATCTTCGCATCAAAAAGCCGTAACTAATACAGCTCAAAACATGAAATGATGAATGAGTTGGTGTCACCACCTTAATACTTTTTGGCTGGCGCAGAATACAATGGGAATTGTGCGGGTAATGACGAAGGAACAAACGAGAGTCAACATCTTAATTACCCTCTTGAAATCTCTGAATATCTCTCTCTAGTAAAATAGCTTTTGTAAGCAATGCAATGGGCCTATTCTCCTGTTGTAACACTGTCAATAATAACAAACGGTTGTAAAAAATGAGATTCATGCCACTTATGCACGGTTCCATTCACAAAAACCCAAATAAACATTTGACACATGAGAGGGTATTATGTACTTTTCCCTGGTTTTCCTCTTTAACTACCGTTTCAAAAATGAATTATTGGTTCCACTTTTACCAAAAATTAGCCCTTGTTTAAGTATGACCCATATAAGTCATTCCATTTACTAGACTTGTGTAGCTTTATAGTACAAACACATTAGGGTAAAATGTAAAATTCTTAATGAAACCGTTTGTTTTTCATGACAATATTCACCCAAAAACTAGCTTTTTATTGCTTGTTATGTCAGTTACAAGGAGCAACTGGCACATCTTTTGGCCTAAATAAAATTTGAGCAAGCTTCATGGAATGTGTTTTTAATGGAGAGGTTATCGTTTAGATTATTTTCAGCGTGAAGTTCATGAAAGAGCATGTAGCCTGGAAGGATCTGAGAAACGTGTAAAAAGGCACACAATCTCTGCATAAAACACATGAGCTATCCTAAGGTACTTACGATAGTCTTTCACAATATAAATAAACAGATAAATGGACATGCACGCAATACCTATTTTCTTTCGGATCATAAAAGTAAACCTCTTTAATAATAATTCACGCAGGTATCAAAAGTCAAGAAGAGTATATATATTTTTGGCTAAATTGCATACTGCATTATGTTAATAGATCAAAATGTGATGTTTGTAGAGCATGTTCTTATAGCCCCCTTAGAGGATTGAAAGTAGATGAAAGTTGTCGATCAAATTGCATACCTATTAGCATGACATCCTCTCTCCGTGTGTACTTTACTTCCACAGACCCGTTCGTCTCCCTCACTAACAACCAGTTAAAAATTTGGTTTAAACTATCACGACTTTTAACTTACACTTGGCATTTACTATTGTGGGGAATATGCATCAGTGTAATGAGAGAATGCACCTCCCTTCGTTCGATTTGTTGTACCTACACGGAACAATTAGGTATTCCACATTTCGACACATTCACGCTTCTTTTACGATCCAATTAGCAATCTCAAAAATAGAATAGACTATACGTATACCGCCTCAATTAGGAACAATATTGAAAAGCAATTTTTGTGCCGATGTTGAGGAGGAACGAACAGCAACAAATTATCATCCTATCATCATCCTTTTTCTTTTAGTATTGTGAATCTTGACCATATCATCCACCACGCAGTTTCACACCACCGCACTAACTGCACAGAGAGAGAGAGAGAGAACGTGAGGAAAGGATTTTTAGATTAGCATAATAAATACGTTCGTGCAACAAGATAATTAAAGGTCGGACCGATGAATAATATCGGAGTTTATACAAGTATTCTCATACATTGTACATATTATATTCGATTGAAGATTTGATAGGGACCGGAAAAATACGTGCTATATAAATCGTTGGCAATTTGAGCTTCGAGTCATCCCGTTTAAAGACTGACAGTCTCAAATAGCTGTCCTGTCTTACATGATACATTATTTTAGGCCGTTTTGTCAACTGATGCATTTTGTACATATACCTATATCAATGGGTAATGTTCGTGTTTCAGACTAGGTAGGTAGTTGTGATTAACATATATCCTGACTTGAGAAATTATTATCAATTTTGCAGGATCATTTGTACTACAGCCATTTAATATTTAAAATCATTTGACAAGAGTGTAATGTGTAAATGGGAATCTACTTTTGAAATAAAATGTTATTTTCATTAGTACCATAGAGCAAACTTATCCTTTTCAATTCGAATACAAAAATCATGCCTCTACACGTGATGCACATGTACCAAATGTTGTCTACGTGTAAGCATGTGTTTATAATGCACTAAATAATATTAATAATAAAAAATTTGAACAAAAGGCAAATATAATACAATGCACAAAAAAACTTGAAGTCAGTCAGTACATGTAATAGAGTACATAATTTTGTAACAATGTAATAAATTCGTAAAGAGGCAATCCAACCCATAAAATGATAATGCGCACTAATAATAATAATAATAATAATAATAATAGCAATATGGTAAATGATAATCTAAATAATAGACTAATATTATCATCTTCGCCTTATCATGATGGTCTGAAACACATGAAATCTATTGCAATTTCCTATTTCCCTTTTTAAGCGATGAAGTACCGTTACAATACCGACAGCATCATCATCAATAACTTTGCAGCTTTGTAGAAACAAAATAACGTGGTATCATCAACGTCTCGTCTAGTAGGATCGTATCAGTGTGTAAAGTCTACCCAAACATGTACTTTACCACCACCACCATATCACTTGACTACCGTCAACATCTCTCTCTCTCTCTCTCTCTCTCGCACACAGTGAAAATAAACTCGAATCTCGGCTGCATCGATTCTCAGATTCATTCATTTTCATCGCCGTTTCTTAACAACTGCAAGATAAGTGTAATATCAGCGGAGAATACAGAACTCAATTAGCCAGGTCGAAACTAATGCACCATGCACGTCATACTCATCATCATTATCATCGTCGCCGTTCTAAAAGATATATAAAAATGTATACACGGTCGGTAGACCTTTTTTACTCGCATTGTGTGCTTACTTTATCACGGGATAATACAAAATAACGACAAAAACTGCTTTCATATAAGACAGAGGCTTTGATGATCCTATTTGCTATATCATCATCGGAACACAATGTTGCAGTTTATTCACAATCAGTGTATTTGGGGTTACGTATAAAAACGTCGACAATAACGCATTATATTGAAATGCCTTTTTCATGGTCGAGAAGGGATGGACGCGGCACTTTGTTTACGCTATAAAAATCCCTTCATATATTATTACAAGAATGATATGGTGAGTTTTGTTGATTCGAAGCGATAATTAGCTTTTTCAATGCAAAAAACTGCACACTCATCAAGAAGCTTCAATGTTTCACACTGTAAGGCTATCACACAAATATGTACAACTCATCTCATTTCAATGAGGTTGCTCTTTCTTTATTGATGTGCCTTTTCTTTATATACACTGTGCACATAATCCTGTCATTATTCATCAGTCATTGTCATCATCATCATCATTATCAGGCCCGGCAGAGAGGAGAAGAAGGAGTATGAGGACGAGTGACAAGTGGCACCCCATCTGTTTTATACCATTTATAATTGCGCATCCATCCATGCATGCTCATTTTGAAAAAAAAATAAAGTAAAAAAAGAAGCAGCAGATGAGAATTTGGCTTCTTTTTTCTCAATAGCAGTAGTTGTAATAACAACATCTCGTGCCGCGCCGTACTAGCACAGTGATATACATAGAAATACTTGTCGTGCGTGTGTGACACTTGTTAAAAAACATGGAGCTATTCTGTTGCATAACTAGTCATAATAAGGACACCCCAACAAAAAACACCACCACGACAAGTTGAACTGATGAGAAGGCAGGTTTGTATGGTGACGCTTATTGTCAGAAGGATGACAGGAGATTCGAAACCAATGTGGGCATCTATCAATATATGTAAATATCAGTTCAAAAGCACAATTTCAAAGTTGAACTGATGAGAAGGCAGGTTTGTATGGTGACGCTTATTGTCAGAAGGATGACAGGAGATTCGAAACCAATGTGGGCATCTATCAATATATGTAAATATCAGTTCAAAGCACAATTTCATATGAGTTACAACTTATAACTATGTATATAACTGCATTCATGTAAGCATATACCCTCTTTACTCTTTACTACTGCCCGCTTTCTTTCTTTCTTGTTGTCATAATGTAAGAGCTGCATTTCTCTGCATATTACAGGAAAATCTCAGCTTTAACAAAACAAAATGCTCGCAGTTAAACATATTATGCTCAAACATACATGAAGTTAATACTTTTTATATGCCTACGTACTCCTACGGTGTACTCTGATATTAGGATGATGTCGTGTATCGATAATAACATGAATTACGGCAAGAGATCTGGGAACGAGCTCCCCGTGTCTGCTTGTGTAAGGGTTAAACTCTTCAGTCAAGTCAGGTTCGTACGTAGTCGTTGTCAGAAAACTAGTTTTCTTGCGTATTTTCTTGGCAAGGACTAATGTAGGTAACCATTATTACCATTTATCTCCCATGAGACACCACGCATTTTGCATGTCTCGAACATTCCTTGTGGTATTCACAATGAGTGTTCCTGTAATATCATGTAATGAAGGAGCTACACAGTGGTGCGCCTACTAGAACGCGATACTAACATAATATATCACCTCTGACCTTTCGCACAAAATGAGAAGGAAAAAACTGTGCTTTTGTTTCTCAGATTGGTAGCTTCCTGTATTAACATTCTTTTATAATATGCCATGCTCCTCCGTCGTCGTCATCATCTTAAGCAGGTTTCATCGTTGCAGCAAAGTGGTAAGTAGCTAATCAGTAACAGTAGTTGTTGCACAGTTGCAACTATTGTGCATGTGTACGTATTTTTCTGTCATGATATACACACCTCGTACAAGTGCACATTTCTTCTAGAACACACTCCTCTTGTTCGTCAATATTTGGAGTACGGCTATTTTCCCCTTATCCTATCGTTCCCATTTTTCTAGTTTGCGTTCTACAATAAGAAAACTTTATCCCACTGCAGCCCCTTTACGGCAAGGTAACTTTGTTCGGAACGGATCTAATTATTACTGAGAGCATCCGCACTGTTGAGATTAGAATCTTTGCATTTCCTTGTACACTCGCTCACCTACACACTCAGCACTGATACTGGCACGCAGAAGACTCGTCGTCGTAGTAGGAATACTTGTCTTGCTACCACACTCGTCTTTATCATCATTATTAAGCGTGATGATGAGTCCGTGTATTTTGCATATATTGTAAAAAGAAGGAAACGTTATAGAGGTAATCTAAATTTGCATTTCACACGGGTAATGTGGGACCCATTGATAAAAAAATCAAACTGTGCTAGGGCATCTATCAGAAAAGCTGTGTAGGAGTAAGTAAACTTCTGGCAAAATACAAACAGTAATAATTATGCAAATAAGTGTAAAGCTTTATCGTCCTTACTATCAAACAACTGACAGAATATTATACTGGGTATAAACAGTTCTTTTGGCAGATTTCATTTACTGTTCCCTGTCTCTGCTCCCCCAGAAAACTTGGTCATTTTCGTGAAAGAGCAAAAGAAGAAGCTGGCGAGAAAAAGGGAATGAAACTGTACCACAATCATATCAAACCGATGCTTTTCCTATTCTTCACTATGAAAAATATCAAAATTGAATCACATATCATCATGCAGCTGCTCTGTATACAACCGTTTTTTGTCTTTACCCGCCTCCGAAAGGCGCCGCTCGATCCAACAATTTGTAAGGATTTTATATGGATCAGTGCTTGAAGACACCTTAAACTGTTAGCTAGAGAAAACGTTACAGAGGCTCGCATACCCCTGACAATGATGCGATGATGATGCCTTTAACTGTAGAATACTTACAAAAAATATAAAAAGTCCTACTGTTTTCCTTCTCGATATCCTAGACAAGAGCAAAAACTAGAAACATCGTAATACAAAACAGAAACATCTCTTGCAAAAAATGATTTACTTCTCACGATCAGAGCACCGCAACCGCCAAATTTTTACTTTGGTGGACCCTGAGTAAAACATTGTAAAAAGTTGTACCAAAACAAGACTACATAGAATGCAACATACCTAAATCGGATAAAAGATGTTATTTACCTAAACGTTCTCTTTCCTATGAATAAAAAAATTAAAATTTAATAGAGCCATTAGTTTACAATACTGTAACTTTCTAACCATTATGCTAAACATGTATTTTGCATTTACAGAGATGATTAATGATTGTTTAAGGCGCAGTCATGCAGCTAGTAAACTTTAAAATAAATTAAGAGTATACGCCTTTCCCGCTGTATGCAGGCATCTTTGTACCCTCATATCCCACACGGACTCCCCGCCAATTTTATGTTTTATCCACGACCTTCGCTCATTCTGCGTGTACAGTTTGCCTGCACATGAAACAATTAAATACTGACTGGTGAAATACCTGTAATGCCATACACGCACGGCAGGCTCTTCACAGAAAGAAAAATGATTCTTGATACAAGATCCAAAGATTGCAAAACACTTTGTTACACATTTTCTACATGAACCACAAAGTAAACGAAGCTTAAAATTGGAGCTCCAGCTCTCTCTCTCTCTCTCTTGTTCCCTGTCAGTCAGTAAGTCAGGAGGGAGATAAATGTGTGGTGTGTTTGTGTGCGCAAACCTTCACTTAATGTGTTAGACAAATTATCCGAATGATACATTTTCTTTTCTCATTTTTCTCTTTTGTTTGTACTCCATCCTGCGGCTACATTTCAGTGCAGTAGTGGTCTCTGCATCAAGCTAAGCTATCGTTGAATTTTAATAGAACATCCATTACTCACTAAACACAATTCATACACGTGTAGATACATAATATATATGTAAGCCACAAGAATAGTGACAGAAAAAAAAGTTTTGTGAGACGGTCCAGCTGTGAAACAATAATAAAACGACATAACAATGAAGCTGTTCAATTATTGTTACCGTCGAATAACCACAGCGCCACAGCAGATGCACACTTTTCTCTCAAACAATCAATGACATTGCTTCAGGTAACATGCTACTTCGTAGACTTATTTGCCTTGAGCTGCCTCTCTGCTAGCTGCTGATTTTCCCCCGATCTGTCTTCAGTTCTTCTGGGGAATGACAAGGGAAGTCATGACCTTCCATAAGTACCAACAAATAGTACGACGGCTCTGCCTTTGCCTGTTGCTTTTACCACTGAAGGATTTCCCCTTAGACTAACAGGTACTCGCAAAAGCAAAAGATTGTATAAAATGTACTAAATCGATTGAGTAAATCATGCCACAACTACAACAAAGATAGGCCCATCACAGGGAGCAAGATCATCAACAAAATACAAAATAGGCATTTACAGCAAAAAACGACACGTTATATAGTTGTTCATCTTTACAGCGAGTTTGTTCAAGTTCGACTTTATGTGTAAATAATGCTTCTTTTCTTGAAAGAATAGGATCACTGCGGAAAAGAAAGAGAGAGAGACTTCACACGACGCATGGCAAAACATTAATAGCTGTTGTGCTGGCTGATATACACTGCACTGCAGCAAAGTAAAAACAGCATCCGAGTAGATCTTTTTTTATGCCTTCATCACATTCAAGCGTAGGTATCATTAAAGTTCGTGAACAAAACGAAGACGAAAAATGCTACCATTATTATTCACCCTTTAATGCAACAATGAATGATTCCTTCTCTTCCTTATAATATCTCAATGCAAGAGAAACGGCTGTAGAGTCGAGGACTTCTTTATGTATTCGCACTAAAACCACAATGGCACATCACCTAATTTTTTAAAGCCATCTATCTCCTCGAGTGAATTCATATAAAAAAAAGTTTTTTTTTCTTCGATAAAGTTGTTGTGTAGGCAAATAGCTGGTACGTGCAAAAAAGGCAAGTTTTTCACCATTGCCAATCGACAACTGAAATGCGTCCATCGTAGCCTTAAAATTGGGACTGTGAGATAATGATTATTGCCACGCCGTGTATACTTGTGGTTTTAAAACAAAATGGGACATGAACGTAGAATGTGTGTACAACCAAATTTGTTGGCAATAAAAAATTCCATATTATTGAAGATATCTTCAAATACTACTACAAACTCATTGCTTGTTGTGTACCTTGCCTACTTGTTGCTTGTAAAACATGGCTTGTAAAAAGTACTTCAAAACCGTGTATAATACTCTCTCTTTTCCCCAACAATTAGTTTTACACAACACACACATGTATATATATATATGTATATATAGGTGATATTAATCATCATTTTCCTCTTTGGATAAAACCAAAAAGTATGCCTTGATCTATGCTGGCGATGAATGAATGATGAGAATGCATTTGAAAGTGCATGGGCAAACACATAAATTTTTTAATATCCTCATTGTCACTGTCGTGAGTACAGATGAAAACAGACCAATTGCTGCAACGACTTGGTA
>JAHZNB010001573.1:0-43889 GCA_027744295.1 Callyntrura guangdongensis
AATTTTACCTAAATTATCTTTATCGTCTTTAAGGTACTGCTGAGGACAATTATAAATCATGAAGTTTATAACTGACAAACCATAACACATGAATCAATTCGAATCGTAATCGTTAATCTTATTGACCTAACGGGGTTTGCATAATTGCCCCAATTCGTACATTATGCCATGAACAAGAGCTGCAATAGTTGTGCTTAAGGTGCGCATTCTCAAATACGCCTGAAGATTTTCAAACATCAGCAATGTATCAAAATTTTATGGATATCGTGATTGTACTAGATATTATTAATGAGCTAAAGTTGCTAATGCAACATATTTGACAAAAAAATAAAAACGGAACTAATCAATTCATTTCGCTCGCTTGGAATTGGAACTGTCGCCAGTCCATAATCAATAGAAATATCACCTTACCAACTACTCAGAAAAAAAGCAATAACTTTTAAAAGAAAAGTAATGACTTTTCTTTTATTACAAATAGTCAATCCATATCTAAAATATAAACATTTTTACTATTTCTCTCACAGCTCATTAACCAACGTCCTCCTTTCTTAATTTGCTAAAACGGTTGACGACAGCAAAAACAGGCGTTGTCATTAATATTGCTGCCTTAAAGACGCAGCAACTTCAGTAGTGAAGCAGGAAAAAATTAGAACAGTTCCAATTAATTTTTGTACGGATTATTTATAGTAGCTTATTCACATTATTACCTATGCATAATTCATAATTTTTTAAAATATATAAATATGCCTACAAGTTTTTTCTGAGGCAATGGCATCGGAACTGGGGGGACGAGGAGGGATAGCCCTATCCTGTAATGTATTAAGCTCCCTATGCTGCAATGTTAAAAGGTCTGATCTTGGGGGATATTAGTCCCCCCCATCCCCCACGCCCATTTTCTGAGACACCTAAAGCATTCCTGTCGCGATATAAAACCCGTTGGTGACAAAAAATAATTCCCAATTGAAAGACCAATCGCTGTGTTGTTTGTGACTTGTCTTTAATTTTTGCACAAAAATGATAATTTTCAGTTCTTTATTACTTGTCGTGATAGTCTTCCCATTTCCTCTTTTTGCGATTTTGCCGAAGGAATACGATTACGATGATGATGATTTCTGTGGTCAAGGCTGCAGTAACGATCAGCCGCCCCTTTGTGACACGAAACGGGATTTCCTAGCTTGCACGTGCAATAAAGCTGACGCCGTTCAGAGAGACGGTTGCTCCCTTCAAGAATGTAGACTTGGCGACGAAGCCTCTCCAACGTATCCTTGCTACTGTACTCCTGGCTTTACAGGGATGTGTTACGCCAGCGACTGTACGGACTACACATTCAGCTACAAGGCCAAGGTCAACTACGGTACGTCGACATACAGCAACTATTACAATTACGGGAGTAGCAACGCCAACGGTCAATATGGAAGTGGAGGGTCAGCGTGTGGGTGCTGCAATGTGGGATTGTGTGATCCACCACCGACCGAGAAATGTACAAGCAGCTCCAAACCGCTAACAGACAACAAGCCTTGCACGTGTGAGCCTAACAAGAGCCCCCCAGGTTGTACACTGCGACCTTGTAAGGCTACAGATACTGCAACCGGGTATAAGTGCATTTGTGCTATATCTGTTAACATTAGTTGCGTTAATACTTACTGCTCAGACCGTTCTCGCGGAAAAAATAAACCAGCGTAAGGAAACAATCTTAATTCGATTAACTGTTAATGCTTCCATTTTCTGACAATTTATTTTTCTTGTAAAGTTAAAGATGAATAAATTAACAATATAATACCAGCACCTTTGGAAACCGACAACAAATTTTGCAAAAACCTTTTTTCCCTCAAAGTGGTTCATGATACCAAAATGTCAGATTTTATACACTCGATAATGTAAA
Source organism: Callyntrura guangdongensis (assembly GCA_027744295.1). Taxonomy (NCBI): domain Eukaryota; kingdom Metazoa; phylum Arthropoda; class Collembola; order Entomobryomorpha; family Paronellidae; genus Callyntrura; species Callyntrura guangdongensis. Next base: position 1,883 of record JAHZNB010001573.1, read on the forward strand.
TAATTCCAATTGTCAAACATTATTTTTAACGCATACATTCACATTTTAACTATTAGAATGGTTGTGTAGCGTAGCGTGTAGGCTGAAGCATATTTACTCCAAAACGTGTACACAAATACTTGATGCAAAAACAACTGCAAAGTGCATGGATGTGAATGGAAAGCTTGGGTAAAAGGTAAATTGGAATGAACTGGCGAAAAGTAAACGGACGTATTGAGAGTCTTCATTTTTTAGCGTAATTTGTATTCAACATTCAGCTGATTTCCAAATACCCCGACGAAAACTTTTCTACTTGTATTATTCCATAAATACAGACATTCTCATATCAATTTGTCAAATTGAAATGATTACAACGTGGATTAAAGCAACAATTACGTAAATATGTTGTACTTCGATAACAGCATATCAAAATCTTGCATTAGCCACTGTGTACTTGATTTTTTATTTAAAATTTGACGGTATTCCAGTTGAGGATAGACGGAAAAATTGAGGAAAACAAAGAGAGTGCGTCATCAAAAAGCATGAAGAGAGACAGATTAAATTAATGAAACGTAAATACATGCCTACGTACAAATAGATTGCAAGGATATCAACATATTTGATGTGACATGAGCAAACTATATACAAATCTGTGTCATTTATGGATGCTACTTGTCTATTAGTCAGTCAGTGTGAAGTTGATACCATCTACAGATCTACAGCAAATGTTCTTTACATTTACCATAACAATATGGGTAATTGCCAAGATGTTGGCTATTTTCAAGTTTCCTTTAATAGGGATGACGACGATGCTGCTAGAGTTATGTATATCAGTAATATAAGAGTAATAACGAATAATGATACTTGGCAAAATAAATTTTAAGGAAGTGGAATAAAAATGTTAAAATGTTGTAACGATTGTTTGAGATACTGCGGTTCTACGAAAAGTTAGCATTGAATACGAAATGGAATTAAATTGTCATATTTTCGTATAATGAGATGTTAGGGGAGTCGGAACCCGGGGGTAGGATGGTATGCCCCACAACGTAATCATACCATTTATTCTCCCATTCTTTGTGCATCGTTTTTTTATTAGTTAGTTAAGTCGAGTGTAACTGTAGGTGCGGGAGGGGTCGGGAGCAAATTCCCGGTCCCCCGTGTTCCGCCATCGCTGCACTATGTCAACCCGCGGCCGGAGGGACCGACCGACCTACGCATGTCAATAAAGCATCCGCTGGTCCTGTCATGGAAAAAATACACAAGGAAAATACCTATACACAACCATAATTGAGATAAATGCCAGCAACGCTCCCGATAACAGCTTATGTCATTCCTGTCATCCCAATCTTTTTTTCCTTCTACACGATTAAAAAATTATCTCGTTTTTTGTTTTGATCTTTGAAGTTGTCTTCGGCTTCTTTTAGCTACTCAATCAATTTAGCCTTTTTCTCCGCTTATAAAAATCTAAAGAGCCATTCAATCTTTTCTTCCTCTTGTCCATGATTTCAGAATGATCATGATCACAACTCAGAGAGAGAAGAAAAAAAGTTTACAAGTCTTTTTCTCCTTTGACCGCTCCCACTTCTTTTGAAGCCTCCTTTTATACATCTATCTTTTTTGAGCACACACTCAAGCAGTAAGAACATCCAGAGAGTCCATCTGGCAAAAAAATCTTGTTGCAAACACCGCCCCAACAGTACTCGTCGTTTTCCCACTTAATTGGCCTGCTTGATTAAAGCCTTGAAGCCGCACGGCAAGCTAACCGGCGAGAGAGAGAGAGAGAGAGCTTCACTCTCGCCATAAATGCTTAATAACAATCCCAATGACCGACATCTTCTCAATTATTTAAGACCATTTCCCATTTACAAAGTGGAAGATATGATAAACCAAAAAATTGTAAGCGATTACCAACTACGACCTACACCCATACAAATTGCATGTGTTTGTGTAGTGACGTATCCCAGTACTTTTCTCAGCTTTCAGAAGTGAGCAAGTAATTCAGACCAAAAAAAGTGCCAAACTCTACAACCACATGCAAACATCCAAGCTAACTCCCAAGTTTTCCCAATTTTGTTTGCTAATCTACCTCCCCTACAACGACAAGGGTAAAACTCACAACATTTTTACGCAAGTTTACAAACTGATGTTAAGTGAATAGCCTCGTCGACGTTCAATTTTTGAGTTCCCCCGTTTTTCACCTTTCCATAATGATCTCGTTACGTTCCATGTTCCTCCTACTTTTCCTCTTTGTTGTGCTGGTCCCTCTGCCAGCAGTTCAGGGGGCACCATTTCTGTTAGGAAATCAAATGGCCAGCCTCTCCGTCATCCCCAGAACCGAAGAACAAGCTGCCGCACTACTCCAATTTTTAGAAAATAATCCTCAGGTAAATTTTCACAAACATAGTTCCCTCCTCTCATATATCTGTACTTCTTATGCCACGGCAAACTGCAATTTTTATCTTTTATTGTATTTCAGTATGGCAGCACTGTTGCCTCCCAGAGATCCAACTCCACTTCCGCCTCTCGACAAATCCAAGTAAATCGAGAGGAGGTCATCTTCGTCACACAGGATCAGGTCAACACCCTCAGTAATGGCCTGCAAGATATTGGACTCAGATACGAGGACTCTACAAACGCCTATCAAATGTTTGAAACCTCGTAATACTCTCCCATCCCCCAAAAAAAGACCAAAAAAACATTTATTTCGTCACAATACTTTATTTTCTTTTTCCCCAATTTTCTTTTCCTCTCTGCATACAAATACTTCAACAACTTAACTATTTATTAACGATTTTATCTCCCTTTTGCATCGTCACTGACGACGACAACGCAACGGGAGGACAAAAAGAGGGCACCTAAATGTGGCAAAGCTTGTAATAAAAACGACATAAATATTTGTAGCTCGAGAGGTATGTATTCCGAGTGTTTTATTTTCATATCTTTTTTGTCATTCCATTGCAAATTACTTTCATTTTTTTCTGGCTCCGTTCCTCTCCCTCTACCTGTCTGCCTACCATTTCTCTTTCCTCTTATCAAATTTCCCGGTACATTTTTTCCTGTTATAATTATTATTATATTTACCCCGTAATATATGTATACCTTATATAGCCTCTACAACTGTATGAGTGGTCATTTACCGTTTTCCTCGTTTATCACCCTACTGCATATTGTATAGCATGCGGCCAGTGCCCATTATTATCCCTAACGATAAGCCAAATTTCCTTTCGCTCGTAGACCAACAAACGTGTGTAAAAGTGACTTTTATTATTATTGCTATTAATATTATTACCTCGACGACAGCCTGCTTTTTTCAGGGATGATGAAAAGTACTTTTCACGTAATTTTTCATTTTCTACCTTCTTAATCACGTTCCACTTGAAAGAGAGCGAAACAAGGAACAACGACAAGCACTAGACGCCACTTTGCTAAAAAAAATTACCGACCCAGTTTTTTGTGTGGAGTGCCAGTGTGGAAAAGTCACAAGTGGAGTAATCAACAGGAGTACCATGGTTGCCAGTTACCACCCTGGAAAATAGTGTAAGTGCTTGTAGGTCAGCGGAGGGGCTTTCAAAAACAAATGTGTAGCCTGATATGACATTTTGGGACGATACATTGGAGGCATTATTGCCAAGTGTCGTTTGTATAATAATAAGTAATACGCGAAATCTCAACAGTAGGTCAGATGTGAACAGGTCTTATCTCTCTACCGGTTATCCACTCATAAACAACAATGCTTCAGAAAAAAAACTCCACCCCATCCACAGACTACAAGCACTCGAAACTATAAGAGGAGGACCACAGGTCTTTATTAATGGGGCTCCTGGTATCTTTACCCCTCGTGAATGTAGTTTACCGGGGCGAAATTACGTGTAAAGTACATCAGTTATGGAGAAATAAGGGAAAGATTGGAGGAACGGATATTTGCGTAGAGTCCAGAAGTGAATGCATTTTACGGAGCTTTTCGTTTCCTCTCTCTCTTTGGATTTTGGCGGCGGTGGTAGCTAGTTTGCTAGGCAGAATGATTATTACCTATGCGTAATTCGATCAAGATAGAGTGGCAAATCATTTCATGTCGTGACAGTTAATGTCCGCTTGTCTCCTGATATAATAATACACATTAATTCTCATATCAACAGCAACGCAATGACGACGACGACGACGACGACTAGCTCGTGGTGCCCACGTAACACAGAAAATACGTGTAACACCCGAAGTAACCCTGCTGGAGTAGGTGGAGTAGTTGGTGGTGGAGGGAAAATATAGAGCATTTAATACGGGTATAAAAGTGGACAAGAAGAACATAACAAAACATAAATTATTTAATCTGAGCATGTAACATACCGCCGTCGCTACCACCTCCACTCCACCATATCTCCCACTGCAACATACACAGGAGGCGAACAGCAACAACTACTACTCTGGTTGTTATATAAAAAAGGCAAGTTTTTTTTATTTATGTATGAAGTACAAAATAAGGGTATTGTTGTTCACTCCTCTGTTCCATGTCGTACATGGTGAGCGAACGCCGTATGTATGTCTCGAGTAAGGCTTCTTTACTCCTGCCACCTTTTTTTGGTCAGGCCACCACCTCCACCACCACACACGGCACACTTGATATTACTTTTTCCCTTTTTTTCTCTAGAGCCATTTTCATGCGTGCCACCATCACCACCACCGTACAGGTAGGTTATCCCGAGGAGAGAAGGAGAGAGTCGTGGTTTTTGACTTTCAACTTGACTCACTCGAGAGATTGAGCAAAAAAGTGTTGGCGAGTGTTCGTGCTCAAAAAGCGAGAGAGGATTGTGAAAAGCAGTCCAGTCCAGCCGTTGATATGGTCTTGATCATCATTTTCATCTTCATCATCATCATCATCATCCACCTCCAATCTCTTCCCTCCCTCTTTCTCCGCTACTCCGTTTTTTTTTGACCGACACTAACAATTCACCTGATCGTCGTCACGAACCACGGCTGACCAACCTGGCAAAAAATGAGAGATTACTTAATTTTGAGAAAGGCGGTCGGACAACCGGGAAGGATAAGGTATTCAGAGTACAGTACTGATTTAGCCAGTATAAGCTTTTCTGCCTGACTGGGTGAACGGGCGACAACAATTAACTCGGCTCTCTGAACAAAAAATATAACTTTGCACGCAGCACACACACACATACAATTCTAAAGCTCTGAAAACGCCGGGAGACATTGAATTCATAAAAGGTTTCTTGTTCCCTTCCTCCTGTGTGCAGGTATACCCTCCTCTTCTTCCTCCGGCCCTGCTAAAAACCTTTTATTTATTTATTTATTTAATGAATCCTTTCTTCTTTACCTAGAGGATATATGGAAAGCTTACAAATATCGGGGAAGAAAAAACAGCAGGCGGCACACACACACACACACACACACACATACTTGCATGCATGCCTGCAAGCCATGCACAAATAAATACACACATTATCATTTCCCTCCACCATTTACCATTCTTCTTGGCAGCCATAAAAACGAAGAGTGGTGGATTTAGTCGTTTTGTTTGCCTGTTGGTGTATGATCCCAAGTATGACGTTCCCTTTCTAAACGAGAGAATTATTTGGACGTGTTCGCACTAACCAACCAAGCGGCTACCTCAATAACGGGCTAATATACTAATAATAATCTCACACAGGACACAAACACTCACATACCTGCTAATACACTAATAACTTATAACATACCAGATTAAGCACACACTCTCTCTCTCCTGTCATTTTTCAGTTTGCTTGTTCCACCTTGATTCTGGCTTTGTATATGGCGTCGTTGTTGACGATCACCACGACAATAATCACAAAGAGAAAAAAGAAGGATGAATGATGAATCATAATAAATTAGACTCATTTAGTTTCCCTCTCTCGGGCGAGTTCTCTCTCTCTCTCTTTCTTCGTCAAATTGACGACGATGACGACGATTATGATGTCGACAACGTGACTCATTTGATTTTTGCATGAAACAAAAAACCGACTTGGTAAATTCCCTTATTCCCTTTGGTAAAAGGTGTGGTGGTGTGGGCAGCAGCTGTAGTAGTCGTGTGGGTAATAATAAGGAAAGGAAAAAACAACAAAAAGCGGCTATTAACACTACCCCGACTGTTGTGTGCACGAAAGAGAGAGAGGGAGAGAGAGAGAAGTACGAAAATCATAACTGATGGAAGGTTATGGCCGCTTAAAAAAAGTAGTAAAACGGAAAAAAGGCTGTGCGAAAAAAAGCAAAGGAGAGAGAGAAACAAACAAAAATATTTCATGCAATGGAATAATAATAATAATAATAGTAAAAATAATAATAATAACGTAATGTAAATTACGAGATTTATACGACCACTCTCTGCGGCAATATTATGTTATTTTACGGCTGTCGTTATTAAGGGGCTGTTCATAAAGCAAGTTCATTTGCAAATCCATACCCGTTAACAGGAACATTTGGTGTTTAAAGAGGAAGTGCGCGGGAAGTTTGGGTTTTTTGATTTAAATTTGCAAGTTTTATTTCAGTGGACGTTTTTTATGCACGACCCCCAATGGGATTGCTGTTGATGGTGTTATCTGGCAAACCGTGCGTGTGTGTATAAGGTAGTTAGTAGGAATGTATGTGTGTATTATTTTAATGACTGAAGCAGTACTAGAGTTTTTTTGTTGTTGGACGCTTATCGTCCAATGTTTGTACAGTTTTAAGTGTTTTGTGTGGATGAGGTGATGGCGACGATAAGCAAACAAGCCAGAGAAGTAGCAGCTATAACGATAGCTGCTGTGTACTAGGGGAGGGGAAATAAATGCTGGGCAGTTGAGAAATTGTAAACGCATGCAAACATCAATACACGGACTATATGGACAAGTATATATACCCACTTTCAGTTTCATTACAACAATTACCGCTGCAGACTTCCACACGCGGTATGTATTTATTTAATATGATGACGACGACGCTGCCGTTACAACTAAAAGTACCACCATCACTGCTGCTGTTTTTATGGGAAACAATAATATTGGCAATTACGACGAGATGTTGTTAGGACGGTAAATGTCAGTGACATTTTATGAGAAAAGGTGATATCATTCACATCCGAGCTTATCATCATCAAAAGGATAAATAAGAACGCGGAAGTGTAGCCGTTCTATCTCTCCTCAGGTTGGGACAAGATGACATGAGCGTTCAATTGGGAGCTAGAAATAGCACAGCAAGGTCATTACTTTTAGTCGGTGAGGACATTGGATATTGTAGGATAAAAATAAAAAGGACTTTTTTTGATTTATTGAATTATTTTGTTGGTGTAATAATCATGAGTCAGAGTAACAGCGTTGAAGGGATTCCAAGCGAGATTTTGGAGGTGCTGAAAGATTTTAAGAAAAAATTTGAAAAACAGGAAGAGAAGTCGTTGGAATTGGAAAAGCAAGTGAAGCGTTTAGAAGAGGTAAAAACAAACGGTTTTTAACGGTTTCTCAATGAGGTGAGTTTTTAATTATTTGCCCCTCCCACAGCAAAACAAAAAATTGCGCGAGGACAACACGGCTTGTAAGCTCGAATTGATCGCTCTCCAACACCAGCACAGTCGTGGTCCTGGAGGAAATGGTGGGGTAACCGTGCTGGATCCAGACGACCGCAACAGTGGAAACCAGACACAGCCCTCCTCCTGGCAGCAAGAAGATCGGCAACGGTTGCAGACTCAACTTCACCACCTCGAGCAGGAGAATCAACGTCTGCGAGCGGAAATTTCAAAGTCTGGCCAGTTCAACTGCTGCTGTTTCCAGTTTTGGCAAGCTCTGTTCCGCGGGAAAGGAAATAATGACCAAGGCAGAGGAGAAGGAGACTATCGTCAGACAACGGTTGCAGCTGCAGCACGGTCAACGACCAGCCATCACTACGACAATCCCATCTCCGCCCCTGTCGTTAGGGTGGGACACTAAAACAGCATTACATCATTTATTATAAAATACCCAATCCTTTTTTGTCAACCATTTTAGTAAAGTGTACTTACTTTTTTATACTCCGCTATCACGTTCCCACATAAAAGCCGTCCGTTGTATAAAAAAATAAGCAATTGGTCCGCCGGCTGTGTGAGTCCACGAAAAAAAAACAACGACAACCGTCCGTATTCCATGTAGCTAATAAGTGTAAACATAAAATAATAAAAATAAATGTCAAAAATAATTAAGGCCAACGTAATGATCACCAAAGGTACAATATTATCATCATCATCCGGGCAAAAAACGGTAAGCACCAGTGACGGTGGTGGAAAGAGAGAGAGAAAGAGGAGACGGGGAACAATAATATATTGCCATATTTTGCTGGAAACACACTCGTCGTAATTATTTATGCAGAGCGGAGAGAGAGAGAGAGTCCACGACTTTTCCTCTTCTCTCTCTCCTTTCTCTTTCTCCCTCTGGTAAACAACACGCGCGGTTCCTCCAAAATTGGTGATGGTGACTGTACTGCTAAAGCAGCAGTCGTTGTTTTATTTTCTCCACACCGTTCAGATTTCACAAGAGTCATAAATATGCTCATTTAAAATATATTTGTATTGAGCCGTTATATAACATCCCACCTCCCTCCACTAGTATTCCAAACATTCATTCCAGTTACGAACAAGCTACTCCAACTCGTCTCCTGCTACCGTTGTCACGGTGGCGGCTGCTGTTGCTATTCAAAAGAGGGTAACGTTGATGATTTCATTGGAGAGAGAGAGAGTGAGAGCGAGAGGAAAATAATATGAGTATCGTTATATCACTCTTCTCGCATCGCCGCCGCCACCATGCATAAAGCTTCCAAAAGAAGAAAAACAGCTCTCCTGCTTTTAGCTTCTATCGAAAGAGTAATATCGAGTTTGGATGTAACGGCAGCCGGAGAATCGTACAACGACCATCAGTAATTTCCCAAATGGGACAGGTGATATTGTCAAGAGTACAGTTTTCCAAATGACTGGTTGTGCCCATTTATTTTCAAGTTCAGTTCCGTCCCTCTCTCTCTCCAGCAGCATCCCAGCATCAAATACTACCAAAACTACCTCGAATCTCCTCCTCCACCTCCCCAACACTCGCTTCCTCTCTTCTCACAAAAACAAAAAAAATCCCAATTTATCCAACTTGCTGTTGTTGTCGTTGTTGTTGTTGTTATTGGAATACCACTGCTGTTACCGCGTGGTACACGATCCCACGAAGCGCTCATAATAATTTCTGCCTCTATTTCTCTTGCTGTTGCCTCCATTTCCCTCCACATCCCATTTTTATCATCACTACTTCTCTTTCTTTTTCCCAATATCCTATTATTGTACTCCTGTTCCTTTTTTTAATTCTGCCCACTACTCTCGCACATCCTGCCACAAAACCCCCAATTACCCCACGAGATAGATAGCAGTTAACGACGTTACTACCCGTAAAACGGCAATATTGATAAATAGGGATAGTGTAATGATAATGTCCGAATTTCTACCATATCCTTTCCTGTTTCTCCCTCTATCACCATCACTAGATGGATGGATGGATGACTGTTGTTGTTTTTGTAACGGTAAAAAAGAACGATGTTGTTATTTTTCCGGAGCCGCACTTGTACTCACGTCGTTGTCGTGGTTTCATGACGTGTGGCGGTGGAGATATAATGGTTGATGTTGATGCTCTTTTCCATCTCGCTTTCTTTCCGTTTTCTCTCTTTATTCGCAAATTGGATGAGTAGTAGTAGTCGTCGTCGTCGTCGGTGATGGTGTTGTTGTTGGTAGCAAAGAAGAGAATATGGTGTGGGGAATCAAACTCATTATGGTCGCCATATATTACTCGCGCTCTCTCTCTGGCCCATCACCCACAAAAAGCCCAGCAACAAAATTCGGTTAGCTTCTTCTTCTTCCAACACATATAAACAGCCGGCTACACATATTATCTCTCCTTTCTTGAGCTTCAATATTATTATCCTAGGAGGATACCGTAAATTCTCCAATAAACATACTCAAAACATTTAAACTCGCCACCTATACGACATAATTTACAGTAAATGTGTACACTTTATTAGACATTCTCAAACATACAAAACATGAATTTCGACCAGGCGTTTATTAGAGAACTTACGATAGTTCCTTTTTAGTGGAGTGTGTGTTGTGCCTCGCATTTCCTTTCTAAAGTTGTTGGTTGCCAACCACAATGTTACATTCCTTTTTCGAACACTCATTCCATTTTCATTATTGCATTTGCCTTTCTTCTTTCCTGTTATTACTACTACTACCACTACAACTGTTTATATTACGACGACCCCCCGGCCATTATTTAGAAGTGTCTCTGGGTATGCAAATGAGGATGCAGCTCAGTGCACCAAAAGTTGTTTTTTTACAGAAATATTTTGTCGCCCCGGTTATTTTATAGAATATCCATTTAGTAATGACATCATCCACACCACTACCCCAACCAGCAAAGTACTCGGTTTTCTTCTCCATCGTCGTCGTCATTGTCGTCATCAACATGATCGTGTCGGTACAACGGAGAGTTTTCACTATTACCCCGGGTTTCTCTCTCATCTTCATGTGGATTTTCCTTTTCGTTGGTATGCCAATGCCAGCGACCACAACATCATCCTTCCTTCCTTTTCTTCCCCACATTTTCATCCTCCTCCTTGTCCTCCAACAGGAAAAACTGGAACAGTAGTTGTAGTAATGGAAGGAGTCTTTGGAGTAGTCAAATTCATTCTGTAAAGAAAATGAGGGAGCGAGAGAGAGAGAGAGAGCTACCAAAAGATGCGGTTTCCATCGTTTCGCTTGACTTACTTCCTCCACTTTTGTAAATTCTTTGGAATTTCCTTGTCCAAACAGTCGCCTACTCTAAATACTCCTGGAATGGTCAGACACGACAGTTTTCTTTGCTACATGGAAGCGAGGGACAGTCGGGGTACACATACTACTACAAAAAGGAGAATAATGAAGACACTCGCTTCAAAAGACAATAAATTCTGGATGAAACGGGGTATTACACAAGAAAGACGTTTTCAAACACACACACGGATGCGCGAGACCATCATTACCCCGTCCTCCACCAAAAACCACGACGACGACCAGCAGCAGCAGCAAAAGTAGTAGTAGTCATCGTCTTCGTCGTTGGAGAAGCAGGAATAATGATGACAATACAAGAAAAATGGTGCCCACATTTTCCCGTTTTTGAATATAGCCGTTTTTCTTTGCTGGAATAACCGCGTCAAACTCCCTCCCCTCCACTACAATCAAAATCAGTCCTGCCTTTCCCCTCTTCAGCAGTATGGCCAAACTGGTTACACTTTGCTCCTATTATTATCCTCATCTTGTTTCCTCATTAGTAAAGATATAAGCACGAGGCGAAGATAACCCCGAAAAAATGCGGGGGTCTTAAATAAGTAATGCATCACACCCTGAAAATCTCTCTAAAAACGAAACTTTTTGCCAATATCAGAGAAGCAGGGCAACAGCAGCAGAGAAAAACTCTGAGGGGATAAAAACTATATCCCGTACGAAATTCCAGCCTCAAGTCAAATTTCCAGTTGGCCGACGGAGGTCTAAATAATGCAGGAAAGTAGGGCATCTTCTCGCTGGCCCATCAAGGCAGCCAGCAAGGAATCGTTCATTTAGAACGTTTGAAAGAGGGATGGGAAAAGGGTTGGGGGCAGATCGTGCGTGACTTCAGTGTTAAAGTTAAAAAAGTGTGTCATGTGGGGGAGGGGATAGGTAGATTTTTTTAAACGTTCTAAATGGATGATCCCCAGGACAAAATGATGGAACAAGGTGGCCACTGTGGCCGTTGATGAGAGTGAAAGGGAGTTCATAAATGTACATAAAATCTTAAATAACCGAGAAACTCACCCGACGACCAGGTGACTATCCAGCCGTTATGTTACAAGTCCACCGACCGTTATCTCCATCATTATTACATGTGTGTGTGTGTGTTGTTCCTGGAAAGTTGGTACATTTTCCTTTAATCGTCAAAGGGAAAAATGCCAAAAAACTGCGGTGCGGTCAACAACATTTGTTGGTGGTGGTGTTTAAAGGAGGAGGAGGTATGATGACGACGAAGCCATTTTCCGTCTTCCTCAGCGTTGGTCACACGTACTTTATTACGTACTTTCGATAAAAACAGAGGAACGGCTATTTTTACGGACATCAGCAGACACTTGGTTGGGTACGTCGTACCTCCATCCAAATAAAAAGTTAATACCACTTTGGCGAATCCCTCTTGTTCGTCTTCATCCTCTTTTTCATCATCATCCACATCGCATTTTTATGAAGCGGCAGCAAGAGTCAGAAACTACCGGGTCGACAAAAAGAGAACTTTGGAAAAGAGTTAAAGAGAGAGAGAGGGTCATTGGGAAATCAAGTATCAATGACAATGATGACCATGTCCGTTTTAGCGGGGTCGTTTTCCTCCACAAAAGAGCGTTTCTTTCTCTCTTGTCATTCGACATCCGACATGCTTCTCCTTATGCTCGGCATACACAAACATTTTTTTCTGTAGATGACGACGATGATGCCCCAGTAAACGAGGGAATTTTTTGCCATAATAGAATAATAACTGACATAAAATGACAATAATCTTCGTTTCTCTAGAATTACAAAATACGCGAGAGATGTGAAGAAGCGCTTCTCATGCTGGCTGGCTGGGTTTTACGGCTTTCCCTCTTTTAGAAAACGACCGGAGGAAAAAATCAATTGAGGAAAAAGGGTTAATAAAAAAAGAGGTAAAAGACACGAAGGTATAAATAAAATAAGCTAAACAGTGAAACTGTTTTCTGAAAGAAAAATCTTTTCTGGCGTATTGTCGTTTCAACGTTAAGATTTTGCTACTTACGAGAACGAGAATGCGTTCCGTCATCTATCTACCTCTTGATGTACCTCTCTTAACTGAATTTGAGATCAGTTAATAAAATAGCGATGAGTATTGCTAATAAATGTAACAGGATACTAGCAGCCCAGCCAATTGAATGGGAAAAATAAATGTAGGCTGACCAGATTTGAAAAACGACAAAAACAGGACTTTTTTTCCTTATGCTCGAGATCAGTTTGTCGGTACGTTGTTGCATAATTGCATGTAGAATGTACTGTTTCCTCTCCATTTAGTTGTCTAAACCAAACTAAATCGTTTGCTGATCCATCTTTGCCGGTTTTGCAACTCTGTAGAACATGCAGCGTCGTCTGTACCATAAATGACTAGAGTTACTCTTTATTTCCAATGGTGGCGTGTCGTTGTTGTTCCACACTGTCCTCCATCAAAATTATTTTGTCAAATTCCTCAACCTGTTCTTTTGGAGTCTCTGGATACCTGGACTTGTCCTCGTACTTGCACTGGAGAACGACTATCCTTCGTAATAACACCTGGACAGGGCTCTGAATATTTTTTTTTATCTACGAGCATGTACAGCTCTCTTCCTCAAAGGACGTCTCGTCATCTAAAGAAGAGGATAAGATGCGGCAAGGGTTTTTACTGCTTGGCCATTTGATGTATAAAGAACGTCCATGAATTTTCATTTTAGCGCCTTTCATTCAACTACTAGTGTGTGTGCGTCGGGAACACCGAGAAAGCCAAACGGTATAAAGGTCTAACTTTTATGATTGTTTTCGAGTCTATACCGCTTTTGATGTGGTTTCGCCTCGTTCTTCTCGTTACTTACTCGCTCTCTCTCTCTTCCTCTAAAACAAGTACACGGGCTATTACTATTACCATCACCACCACTTCTACTACAACAGAGTCAAGAGATGAAAGGATGATGCAATTGAATGATATTGGTTTGTTGGTAGACAGATGATGGGATAAATAGAAAATCGATAAAAAATAGAGTGGAGTAGCTTTTTTAAAAAACACACATATCCCCTCCCCACCTCCCTTCTTCATCCTTCTCCTCTTCTTGTTGAGACTATAACGGACCCAAGGAAAAAAGTAATTGCCAGGAAAAGAGCGAGAGTTACCAGATCAAAATCAGTTGTGAGTGATGTATCCGGGGAGGAATGCACCCGAACGAGTACCACTAGTAATATAATAGTAATGATAACGGCACCGATTGGAAAAGGATCTCTCTCGATCTCCCTCCACTCTACTACACCAACAGCTGCTGCTGCTTCTACCGTTACAACTTTTCAAGTCCATTTTGATGATAACGATGATAAGGGAAATACCTCCCATGTGATGGGAAGGGATATTTCGTTAAAAAGTTAATACTGAAAATGGGAGTATCAGTGGCGCAGAAGGAGGAAAGTTGATAGGGAAGCAAGAGCTAGAAAAAGATATGGAGGGACTTGGACATTCTTCTTAAAAGGACGACGCATTCGAGAGGTATTTTAAGAGAGAATGATCCATTTTAAACTGAAAATACCAACATCACCAAAAAATACTAAAAGGTGCACATACTCGTAAGCGTTGCCATCACCGTCCATATCATCGACACACTCTCCTCCTGTTAAAATCAAACGGGCAAAGCGGCCAACAAATCCTTTAAGTGTAAAAGAAACAAATAACCGGAAAGTGTAATTGTAATTGAGATTGACTATGCATGAAACAGCATAATAATTTTTTTCTTACAAGGAATACACACCATCAGGCTCACCCTTCTCCCTAACGGCAGCATGGACAGAAAAAAGGTGGACGAGAAGTGGAGAAGGAGGAAAGAGGAATGGGAGCAGCAGCGAGTCAATTTGAAAGTGGGCAATAATCCATTAAATGAAATGTGCTGCTGAAGAGAAACAAGTTGAGCTGAAAAAAAGAGCATTTTTATGAGGATGGATACAGAGCAGAGATGTTATTGCTTGCTAGAGAAGAGGAGGACGAACGACGATGATAATGCTGCTCGCTGATATTACGAGATATTCGGTATATCTATAGTGAGAGGCTACTAATCGAAGGATTTGTTCGTCTATTTCTCACAGAGTCACTTTTTCAGTGAAGGAAACGGTGCATTTGTTAAAATGTTAAAAACCGGGCATTCGCGCTATTTTGAGGGATCCCTCGTCTAAAGCAATCTCGAATCTCTAGTTCCACTGCATAGAATGTGCTGGACTCACTATCCTGTAATGTTAAATGGCCGAATCGTTGAAGAATTTATCCCCTCATCCCCCTGTTTCCACACCTACATGGATGTATGTATATTTCCGTTATTCCCAAATATTCCCAACGATACGAGGAATAAAAATGCACGGCGTAATTGAATTACGAAAAGTATAGCTAGTTTTTAAATCCAAGTTACTGTCAAATTGACTGACTTGCGAAATCGTTTTGTTCTGCACTGGAAACCGGTTAAAAACTCGACCTGGTTATTTAATTATTAAAACGACTGTTATGCGGTCACTTAGCTCTGCTGCAGAAACATACCTATTTTATTTCATTTTCTCGTCAATTTCTTCCATTCCCGGGAAACCTTTTTTTTAGTGGTGAAGGGAAAACCCGATAGTAAAAAATGAATAGCTTTCTCTTCAAAAATGGATTATTACTTGTACCTGCCGTTATTGAAAACGGACTCGCTGTTGTCAGAGTACTACACTAGCACTGCTCTGCTGAGTAAGTCAAAAAATGGTGAAAGGTTTCAATGTGAAGCGAAGTCAGCCAGAAAAAAATATGGAGGTTCATTTTATTGCCATTTTTAATATCAGTTCCTTTTTACACAGGGACGCCTTGTCCTCCAAGCAGAAATGATTACTCGGCCACAAACAAGCACACGGTTGGAAAGGAGAATGAAACAGCCAGTGTGCATGAATGAATTAACGATCATTGTTAAGTCGTGAACGGTTTTTTTTAGTTTAAGCATTTTACTGGTATTTCACTCACGCAGGTACATAATTGAATCTTCTGGAGGAAAAAATTTTGTGGCGCTTACGTGAGGAAAGAAGTAGACTGGAAGTGTGGACAGCATAAGAGAGAGAGAGAGAGAGAAAGCGGATCAATTCTCATTTTTTTGGTTAAAAACCCGTGTAAAATTTGATTTTGGATTCTAAAAGAATCCGGGTTGCCTCCATTACAACAGTGGACACATGGAAGAGAGAGAGAGAGAGAGAGAGAGAGAGAAAGCGGATCAATTCTCATTTTTTTGGTTAAAAACCCGTGTAAAATTTGATTTTGGATTCTAAAAAAATCCGGGTTGCCTCCATTACAACAGTGGACACATGGAACAGGATTGTAAACGGGATGCTATTATTTTTGTGCTATGGTATGGCAAGCAGTTATTATGTACTGATACATTATAGCACATTAAATATAGTTAAACCTTGAACCTGTAATGGAGCCCAGGAAAAATTCTGGAGGAAAAATGGAGGGATTGTTGCTTTTATTAACTCTGTCTATGTTCTATACATATGCGTGTTTTGGAGGTTTCTAGCCAGTTTACGACTTGCTCGCGTAAATCTGTTGCAAAATCTAGAGATTTGAGCATTGAGCTGCTCTGCTGCTGCTGATTATGAGCAAGTTGATCGTGACTGAGAATACAGGAATGCATACATCACATGGTCCGCAGTGACTTTAGCTTCATTTGTCTACCAGCCCATCAGCCTTTTCTTTCTTTCTTTTTTTTTAGCAGAGAGGGTCGTTTAAGTTACCCGTCTTATCCCTTCAAAATTCCCTGAAATTATTTCCACTTTCAAGCTCGCTGCTCTCACAGTAAGTGTGTTTGCGCTAGGCAGCGGTTTCTTTCACTACACGCCTTGCCCCCAAGGGCAAAGGTCTCACAAGTGCCCCAAAAGTGCTGTGTGCACGCATCAACATCCTTCTGACCGCACACACACACACAATTATCGCTCGCTATGTTCACTGGATACACGAAACAGTGCCCTGGAGACAAGGACCAACCAGTTGGTCTAAAAAAAACGTGCAATTTTCACCTTTTTCAGGGGGAAGCTCTTCAAAGAATCGGGTATCATTAAGCCAGTTTTTGATTACAACCAGGTAACCAGCACCCCTCCTCCCCCCTCACGCACTTCCCGATCAATGATCGGCGATCATCAACCTTTCGTTGGTACACCTGGGGCATTTCATAAGCAAACCCTAAAACTTACCGTTATAAAAATTCTTTGTATCGTACCACTCTCTCTTGAATTCCATATTCGCCACATTGTTTCTTACTTTCCACCTTATTTCGCCTCGGCTTTGTCTTTTTCTCGAGTCGCCCCACACTCGCATTTTTGACTTCCCGCCTCCTCCACTGATCCGAAAACGTTGATCACAACTGCCTGCGCTCCGGTCTCCCAAAAATGACCCCGGTACAACCGGAAACATTACTTAATAGCGTCATAAAAACTGTCAAAGGGAGAAAAATTGACACTTTTTTCCTGTCCATACTTTTATGACCTACCGCTAATAACTACCATTTTAGCCGTGTCCCCTTGTACCACAGATCACAATGATCGTAATCATCATCATCATAAGCCAATAAAAATTGTTTTCACTACATTTCCTCCCGCGCCAAATGTTATTACTACTTGTTCCATTTGTTTCTCTCTGGCAGTTCAAGTGGTCTCCCTACAGCAACAAAGAAACAAAAAAAAACTCACCTCATGTCTCCCCATTTGTTAGATTGCCGACTGACCACCACGATCATCACCACTGACACCGAGTTTGTCATTGAAGCTTTTTTCGCCATCATCATCACCATTTCTGTATCACCATTACATCCAAAAGTCCCCATGTCTTACAATATTGCTTCATATTACACACTTGCACGACAAGTGTTTCCCCCTGAAAAAGTGGGATTCCCCTTCGTGATCACCATTGTCACCTCCACAACTACCGTCATCGTCGCATTACCCCTCCTTATTACTGACACCTTGTGTATCTATGGTTATTTGCCTTGGATCAGGACACGTTTCTCCGGGACCGCCGGTTGTATAGGAGAGGGAGGAGTGACTCCATTTTCCTCGAAAATCTGTCCAGAGAAATAGAATCCGGAGCGAAGAATACTCGACACTCAAAAAATTATACTTTTTCTTCTTTGCCATTTTCGTCGTCATCACTACTAGTTGGAGTGGAGGAAGGTAAGCGCCTATTCTTTCTCTCTCTCTCCCTCCCTCCCAATATGTACCCTCTTATTGCCAGCCTGATTGTTCTGCTCATCGCTGATGCTCTTTTCATATCAAATCCATTTTCACTTTCTTTCCTGCCATCGTCCCTGCAGAATAAAGCAAAGACTCCAGCTTGCTGCCTTCCTTCCCCTTTTTATCTTGTCAGGGTCTCGCCGTTCATCTGTGAAATGGTTTTTGGCTTCTTTTTCTTCACCTTTGCTTTTTCTTTCTTTTGAGAAAATCCGTCAAAAAAAGTTCAGCTACGCTACCCTGCCCTCTCCTCCAGTTTTTGAAGAAATGCTCACTAGATAATGGCAAAAATGATGACGGTGAGGGCGATAGTGATCCTAAAGAAGAATAAAGATAAAAATACTTTCTTCTCTAATAAAAAGCTACATTTTCTTTTCTCCTTTGTGTCCACTTTTCGAAGATATGGCGAGGGTGAAAATTGTCGTCGTAGTGGTGGCAACGGCGATGGTGGCAGTAATGTGATCTCTGATGTAAAAGAAATATTATTCGCTTCTCATTCTCATTCAGCTCCCATTTTTTTCTTGCCCTCCCTCGTCGTCGTCCTTTTTTTACACTACAGCTTTGGCTGGCCTACCATCCTCTCGGTTTTTTATGGAGAGGCTTTCAGGATTGTGACATGAGAGAAAAAAGAAATTGAAATAACCGTCAATCACTATCGTCGTTGCTATCACCATCATTTCATCTCGCACTCTGTTCATCGGTCTCTCTGGTCCAGCAACAGTCGATTCAATTCCAGAAAGAGGATCAAGCAGATGGTTCGTGGCTGTGGGATTTTTTTTTCGTCGTGTGTCGAGCCAGCAATAAATATGATGGAGCAATTCGGCTAAAATTGAGTTAATCAATCATCCGTCGGATTGTGTTCTGTGCCTCGGCTGCTACTCTTCAATATTTATTTATTTATTTTGGCCGTGTACCGTGTACACGTATATGTACGAGACATTGGTCAGCCAGTCAACAACAACGAACGGCCCGGGAGGAAAATACAGTGTAATACTGTTCCTATGACAATCACCATTTCAGAGAAGGGGAAAAAGCATCAGTAGTAAATGTCCCTGGACAAGGAT
Organism: Callyntrura guangdongensis; assembly: GCA_027744295.1. Taxonomy (NCBI): domain Eukaryota; kingdom Metazoa; phylum Arthropoda; class Collembola; order Entomobryomorpha; family Paronellidae; genus Callyntrura; species Callyntrura guangdongensis. Next base: position 20,945 of record JAHZNB010001573.1, read on the forward strand.
CATTGTCCTCATTTTATTCAACACGGAAGCTGGAAAAAGATGCAGAGGAAGAGAAATGGTTTTAAATTGATTCATTTAATTTATCGGTGTTGATTGACAGTGGATAAAAAAGGAAGACTGGATTGGGAAATGAGCGTTGTAGAGAGGTGACATGTAAAAGGGTATCTAAGGAATAAATTAAATCATATTTGTCGACAGCAATATTACTGTCGAGTTGTGAGTGTTGGTCGTCGTGAGAAGAATTAGAGAGAGAGAGAGTGGAGACGTGGTGGGAAAATATTTTAGGAAACTGGAAAAAATTCAATTCAATTATCTTGAGAGAGAAAGAGAGAAAAAACCGAGAGAGAAAGAGCGAGATTTAGACGAAACGTGCACACGTGCGGTAGGTAGAAATTGTCGTAAAAATTACCCTGATGACAGGAAACTTTACTCAGCACACCGTTGACCAAAAGTACACCTAGAAAATGTGAGAAAATAATTAATAAAATTGAAATGAGCAACATGGAAAGCAACTCTATGAAATGAGATGAATTTCAAAAATGTTTGCTCTAACGTAATATTCGTACTATCAACGTGACTCATTACGAGAGCGCATAATTAAAACGAGTAATTTTTTGACAGCATTGTACAACATGAATCACCTGGCACTTGACTATGGCTTAAAATATGAATATAAAATTCAATTAGATACTATATGGCAGAGTATATTTTGTAGAAAAATTTATTTATAAATTTTACTATAAAACTTGTTAATTAACGAATTTATTTTTGTAACTCATTTTGTACTATTTACCAGCAGCTGGTATTATTTATATATCGTTTTAAAATGAGGTTTTTATTATAAACCAAATATTTATCCATTTCCTCCGTGAAAATGAACTTCATGGTTTAGTTCTAAATGAACGTCTCTTTTTGCTCCAAAAAGCACTAATGACATGTATTTAACTCCCAAGAAAAATCTACTCATTAAATTTTTCCGCAATTCGTAAGGTTTTTCGATGTGATTAATCTTCTCAAGTCGTAATTTGATGAAAATCATAATAATATGCGATTTAACTCGGCTAAGTTGTAATTACACCCGGTGTAATTATATCATAGTAATTCGTACAAAATTGGACAATTTGCCAAAAAAATATGTGGAACTGGCTGTTAGGAACACCTTTCTGCTGGTACCTTGGTAGAGTATGTGACAAAATGGGAAAATTATAATCCTTTTCCATAATCCTGCTGACTTACCTTTTTCTCTCGTCCTATTCACTTCTCAACGACAACTGCCCATCTGCATAAAAAATTGTGGTTTTGGTTGCTTCATATACAGCCTCATTTTGTGTCCCTCTTTCTAATCTGCTTTTCTCTCCACCACTCCCTCCAAAATGAAAATTTTGTGAAAAGTAGAAAGATAACCAGAAGCAGCAAAAGAGAGAAAAAATCCTCAATTCAATTTACTTTTCTTGCGTCTCTTTGCTTTTGGCGAGAGTAGCCTTCTCTTCAATTCTCTCTCACACACACTTAATCCTCCTCGAGTTCCATCGTTGTCGTAGTCATCTTTAGAAAAAAATGCAATTCAACAAGTTTGCCTATTCAATTGACGGTAGCGTGTCGATGAAGAAAAAAAAACGAAACTGGCAGCGTTTCTCACTTTTTACTCCAAAAAATATTCCTGCTTTTTAATTCCTCTCTTTCCCTCCATCTCTCTCCATACTTTATCCCATTCCCGTTTTTCTTATTTTCTCCTCCCCCTCTCCAATTTTTAAAGTACAACTTAAATGATTACAAAAAAAACTTTTTTCCCATTCTTTCTCTCGTCTTCCCATCTCTCATGCCATCCAGGTCAGCAAAGTATCCCGAGTAGTGAAGTGAATTTAAGAAAAGTTTTCTCTTTCAAAATAGGTCAGCAATTACATTCTCCCTTTTGTAATAGTTCCCAGTTACCCCTACCTTACCATGCGGTCACCACATTCTGGAATACTGAATACTTTTCCAGGTTACACACGCAGACACACACACACAGACTCTCATATTATCATCCCATCCACTAGCCCAACTTTTCCTCCGTAATTTTCCTTCAAAATTACATTCTAGCCAACACAGCAGCCAACATGGAGGAAAAACGGAATAAGTATTGAGGATGTTGATGGGAATGTTGACGTCGGCAGTGACGACGACGACGACCATGATGGTAATCATCATCATCATCATCACATCGATATCTCCATGTTTTCTTGAAGCAGATGGAGGAAACTGGGAAGAGAATGAAAATATAAAGTGTTTTGAAAGCCTCTAATATGGGGCTAGGTGGAGCGTGTATTATGAATGAATGAATGGATAAATGTAATATGTTTGGGAGGAAGCGAGTGAACATATCATCATCATCATCCTCCTTTCCCTTCATCTCTCTCTCTCTCTGTGTGTGTTTCTCTGGATCATATGAATAGCCGTAAAAAAGAGAAAAGGAGAGAAGCCACAGGGAAAAAGTTTTGTTGACTTACTTACATTACATTACATCCTTCATCTATTTATAGTACACAAAGGTGATTTCTCCTTTTCACCGGGAGACAGCTTCAGCAGCAGAAAGCAGAAAAAGAGAGAGAGAGAAAGAGAGAGTGCGAGAATAAGAACAAGACGAGGACGAAAGAGAAGAAGAACAAGAAGTTTAGATGAAAACAAGGAATATAACAGCAGGAGCACCACAACCAGCATCACCATTCACTCCTTTTCCATCTGTCTGTCTTTCTCTCTCGTTCGCTTTTTCTCTGCTTCTTCTCTGCCTCCCAAGTTAAATTTCAAATTGGTCAAATAGTTCTGACGGGAATAGTTTTCCAAAACAACAAAAAAAACTTGGAAGGAAAAAAAAACTCAATATTATTTTCTTACTGGGCGAAGAGAGAAGAGGTTACTCAGGTAAGGCAAATAAGACGATAGACACACTGCGTATGCATGTCTGCAAGAGAGTTGAAGAGAAAATGTACAAAGTTGAGAGAAAAAAGGAGAAGAAATGGTAAAAAAGCGAGAGAAGAGAGAAGAAAAAAGTTTCTTCCTTTTCCCCTTTTTTTCTTCTTCTTTCGTTCTCGTCTTGTTTAAAATTAGCTCTTTCTCTCTCTCTCCCTCTCTTGCTGGTTCGGTGATTCCAAGTTGTGTGCCCAGTAAAAGAATAAATAGTTTTTTGGGAGAATTTGCTAAAAAATGTATGAAATGTTTGTTGCTTTCTCTTAGTGCATACCCACATTCTCAAAAACGATGAGGAGGAGGATGATGACGATTCTTTCTTTTCCATTTCATTTTTTTCTCAGGGAGTCCAGAAACCGCGCTGTTTATAGGGCTGCCAGGACGTGTGGTCTTGGAAATTATTTTTTAAAGTAAAAATCATTACTTTATTATTTTTTTGCAAATGGAGCCAACAAACTGGGAAATATGGCAATAAAAAGTCTCTCTCCTTTCTCTAAATTTTTTACTCAGCCGAGGTGTAACGTCATCACTACCGTTCCCTCCAAATCCTCCACCAGTTTTATAACTTGTAGTGTAGTGTAGTACGTGTTTGGAAAGAAGTGGAATCCTGGCTTGTGTATTTATTTACGAAGTATAAAGAAAATGGCCATTTACTCGGGTGTCTTGCTGTTGTGGTAGTAACAGTACGGATGATGGAACAAAATATAAGCTGGTAGAGGAATTTTTTTTACTCTCTCCAGTGGATTATCAGTTGATCACTTTCCAGGCAACCCCTTTTCTCTCGCGCGCTTTCTCTCTGTCTCTCGATGGAGAAGTAAAAAGCTAAATAGCCTTGCAGCCATCAACAAAATCATCATCTTCTTCGTCATTTTTTTTCTGCCGCCTACTCCACAACTCATGTAACCCGTTTTTGGCCACGCTTTTTCTGTTTCTGCGTGGTACAGTTGAGAATGCCGTTGCATCGTCCGTCCATTAAAACGGGAAAAGTCCCTTCCTTAGTGGGGCAACGTGAAACTTAAATTACGGTTACAATTTTACGGGCATTTTATGTGTGGCGAAATTTAACTATTGGACTGGACACCCGAGGTTCAGGCTACTGATACTCTCCAACAATCATATTTAGCATAAATTCAACATTTTTGACCCGTTGACAGGTATCTTTTTCCAATTAAAAAAATCACTCTACTTGACGGCAAGTACAAAGGTCGTTCCAGTTCCTTTTCCCCAAAATCATGAATAACTCATCATATATGTGTACCTCCGTACGAAACACACGCTGATTATACAACTTCGGTAAAAAAAAAGTCTCTTCCTTCTATATTCACAACAACAACAAGCCATGATTTTACTAAATCGTTTCCCCGAAACCTTTATCTTTCTTCCGCCAAAAAATTTTCCGCCGCTGCATCTACCTATCTCAAAAGCCACCTACCTTAGATAGATTGGTAAATGGGTAGCCTCTATCTCTCTCTCTAGGTAGTTACTTCTTAGTTCTTAGGTAACTTCAGACAGCCAACTACTCTCCAACGATAATAATATATCTTGAGCCGGAAAATGAGAAGAAGCAAAAAAGGATTGTAAAAATGATATAAAAAGCAGAGAGGGGAAAGATGAGAGTCTCACACACACACACACAAACACACCAGACTCTTTTCTCTCTCTTTTTCCTAATAATAATCAGCCAAGAAGCATGTAATATGTGCGTAACAGCAGGAGCTGCAAAAGGTATTATAATGATCTCTTTCCTCCTCTTTCTCCTCTGGAAACCAGAAAAAATGTAATTTTTCTTTTCCTCTCTCTCTCTCCCTCCACTTCTCTCCATCCTCCTATAAAAATTGAAGGCTACTTCTACCTCTCCAACTCTATACATTTTTTTTCTCCTAAAATTATAATTTTTTCCCTGCTACCTGAAACCTATCCCTTATACTAGTAGCAAACGACAACTCTTCCAACTTGTTTCTCTCTCTCCGCGTATAATAGCGTGTGGCCTACCTACTTTGTCGAGAAAAAAAGTAAAAGGAGTAAAAGTAGGAGTAGTAGTATGCACTATTATTATGAAATTATCCTCCAGAGATGAAAACCCTTTTTTACTTTCGTTTCATCCTCGTCGTCGTCTTCTTTTTCGTGGGCTGCTAACTAACAAGTATCAGAGATGATGCTGGAAAGAGACGGAGAGAGAGAGAGAGAGAGAGAGAGCGAGTGAGGTAAGGTAATACTAATAATAATACTATGCTAATAACCAACGAGAGAAAGACTCCTTGTTCTGCAGTAGCTTTCTCTCTCTCTCTCTCTCTGCCCATACCCATCCTATATCTTGGCCACGGCATATTTTCTTCGTCCTGACGTACTATTCTTACATAAGCACTCTTTAACTACAAGCCGCTCCAATAATGATAATAAAACTCGTAATAATAATAATACCCCTTTACAACTTCCAACCATACTGCTGCTCCGGCACAGCAGGGCCTTCGAGGTCCTAGCATTTTTTGGGGAAAAAAGTCTACTGCTTACTTGGTTGTATACTTTTCCTGAAAATTAAGAGCTTTCTTTTCTGTTGTGTTGCACCACAGCACGTGGCGTGCGGGTGTGTCATACTACAAAAAAAAGTTGGTGGCGGTTGTTGTTGATTTGATCCTTGTAATAAAATGGAAGGTGACCGGGGGAAATAGAGAGGGAGAAGTAGGGAGTCAGGTGGAGGGAAAAGGGATAATGTGGCAGTAATCAAAACCAGATGTAGCCTTGCGACGACTACAACCAGTAGTCATGATCATGTTGAGAACGACGCTGCTTGCATATCATTTCTCATTGCTTATTATAAGCTTGTGCGAGTGTGTGTGTGCGCGTGCGGACGTGTTTGTATTTCTGCCAGGAAAAAAAAATCTTTCTTTTCTCCCCGTTGATCGTCATTGTCGTCGCTGTTGTGTTCTAACTTCCTCTAAGCCACTTGCTCACACAATCATCATCGTCGTCCATTGTGTGTGTGTACTCGCGCGATCCTAATCTGTTTTCTTTCGTTGAGCTTGTTCTTCTCATTTTGAGTACGTTCTGGGGCATTTTTTTATTTGTCAAAAGACTTGTGTTTTGCAACGCTTTCTCTTTCTCCTCTCCTGCGTACTGCGCCTTTTTTACAGGAATACTACCAAAAGCACACCAATAACCAGTACATTTCTCTTTTGGTATTCACAAACAAAAAGGATTGTAGCAACCAGCAAGAAAGAGAGCGAGAGCGCGCGAAAGGGGGAACTGGATTTTTGTCTTTTTTCCTGTTTTTCTTCGCCGTCTTTTTGCATTGCTGATGGTGGATTAGAGATATTATTATTAACAGTGTGGATACCACTACTCAAGGAAATGGTGGAGTAACAACCATTGTCGTTGTCGTCGTCATTGCATTTTTTTCTTTAATACAGAGAGGGAGAGAGCGAGGAGAGATAATCAAGTTTCCCCGGCTTCTGACTTCATTTTCCTTTTTTGTCCACCCTTTCCTCCATTTGACTCTCAGATTGCCTTCATAGAGAGAGAGAGAGAGAAAAGGAGAGAGAGAGAAATAATATAAATTGCTCCAAGCAACTCGTAAAATGCAAATTTTTTTCCTTTTCTTCTGTGAATGAAACAAGTGGAAAAAATAAGCACTTTGTTGGTCTTAAAATAAATGCCCCTGTCTTGCCTTCATGCATAATTGTCCTTTTTCTCCCGGCATTTGTCTCTTTCTCTTGTCTCGCTTTCTCCCATCTCCCCCTCTTCCTTTGCCTTCTTAACCGAAGGATTTTTTTTTGTCAAAAGTGCGCCGCCACCATAAATATCGTCCACGGTGGTGGCAGTGCTGGTCGTACGACATGCACACATGTAAAATACGACTACGACGACTTCTACTACTGTCCCCACTGCTGCGTCTCACAAGCAATTATATTTTTTTTTCGTTTTGTTTCCTAGTGACAGAAAAAGGAGGGGACGTGGGGTGTATGGCCCCTCTACAACAAAATGTGTACACTCATGATAACGATGATGACGATGTTGCTGATGATAAGCACACTTTGCTTGATGAGAGGAAGATGCACCTTGACTTTTCCTTTTGTTTCTTCCTACCGCTCTCCCATTTTTCTCTCACACATTCACTCACAAGGAAAAAAGTCACCAAGGGGAAGAGAAACTGACGATGACGATGATGAAGAGGAGGAGGATGATGATGAGTACAGGCAGATTGTTGAGACACATGTCTAATGTATTCAAGCGTGTCCCTCTCCCTCGAATGACGTTTTTTTCATCTTCTTGATGTGCATGTTGATGACTACTATTAACTGACTCTCTCCACTTTAATTTTCCTCTTACTATCATCACCACCACCACTACAACTTTAGCCTTTTACTGGCGTGTATCATCATCCTCATCCCATTTCCCTGCTCGTGTTTAGAATTTCTGCTGCTGTGTGTGTGGGAATGCACACAGGATGGTGTTTGTTGTTGTTGTTGTTTTCATTGCCCCAGCAAAGAAAACGGCGATACGGCTAGAGATAAAAGGGGGAAATGTAAATGGTACAGGGTTGTTAATAAAAATCTGTTTCTTTTTCCATTTCATCTCTCTCTCTCTCGTTCTTCTCGAGTGCAACTTTTACGAAGAAAAGCCAAAAAAGGAAAATGTGTAATCGGAAAAAGTAGTAGCAGCGTAGCAAGTTGCGGGGGAAAATGGAATGGATTGTGAGTGTAAGTCGGTTGATGTGTGCGTGTGTGCATAAAAATGAAAATGAAAGTGAGAGAAAAAAGGTGAGCTTTAACAGCTGTCATTAATGAAGAAAGAGAGAGAGAGAGAGAGAAAAGCATAATAATAATAAAACTACCCCTGAGAACAGAAAAAAGTGGAAGAAAGAGAAAAGAGAACATGGCAAAAAGGGATATTTTTTGGAGGTAAGATTGAAACGACAAAATGTTTATTTAGGGACGTTACACATGTTGTCACTGTCAACATCTTCAAAATCCGGCAAGTTTCCCAAAGACCAAAAGAAACACAAGGAGAACACAAGAAAAATGAATTGGAGGATAGGGAGGAAGCTAATAATCATAATACGGCTCACCTACTAGGGTTGTATTACAACGGAGGAATTAGTAAATAAAGAGGAAGAAAAAAGTGAGGAGAAAGAGGGGAGGGGGAGTGAAGGTAGAACAGAACTGAGCATAAACTTGGAAGCTGATGGCATGCTGACTGGTGGGAGATGAAAATGAAGGAAAAGGCAAATGGGATGTGTAAATGAGTCGGTGAGGGTGGTAGTTGTTGTGATGCAGGAGGAAAGTAGAGTGCAGTGTGGGGGAAAATGGGAACTTTCTTCCTTCTCATCAGTATCATCATCATCATCATCGCCATCGTCGTCGTCTTAGCTGATGACAACGACCAGGATGCTTTTCAGATTCATTCCAAATTTTCCAATTCCACTGAAGTCGTTGGATTTTTGCTGTTGTTTTACCACTACCACAACTACTACTTCTACTACTGCTGCTATTCGGAAGGGAAAGAAGGGAGGTTGAAAAAGAATCGGGAAAAACGGATCTGGGAAAGGTCATAAAAATGGGATAATCAAGTGTCATTACGTAAAAGTCGAAAAAGAAGCGGGGTGGTGGTGTGCAGTAGCAGGAAAATAATGAAGACTCATAAAAACTTTTTTTTACTTATCTTTATCTCCACACCAGGAGCAGTGGTAGTAGAAAACGAAGAGAAAAAGGAGGAAAGTCGAATATAAGTTGACTTTTTTCCTATTATCAACACTCCACTATTTTCTATTACTCCCACCACCACTACTCGCAGTATTATTATTATTATTATTAGCTGCTGATGATGTAACTGTAAAACGTAAGGGAGGAAGTGGTATCCCAACAATATTAGGGGAAGGAGGAAAATGGAGTAAGTAAGAGGATCTGTCCTCAGTAAAAAAAGAGAACTCATTTACTTGTTTTTTTTTGAATCCCACAAAAATACAAATAAAACCGGTTGACTTTATTATTGTCATTATTCTGGGCTTTTCCTCGTTATTTTGTAGTCGTGTTCACACACAGTATCGTGGCCACACGCACACACACACACAAACTCTTAGCCGGGTTGAGGACGTAAATGGGGAGGGGGAGGCTAACGCAGTCAGGGTACAAAAATGTATTCAGGTTTTGTATTGCAAGAGAAGGGATCCAAAATGCATAAAGAAGCGTGTCATAAATGTTCCATTTATGGGGAGTTTAGTACGGGAGTAATTGTCAGGTACTCGAGTACTCGTCATCGTCAACACCACTCCAATTATTCCCACTCACGTTGTCGCTCTCTGATGACAACGACGACAATGTCAGGGAAAGAGAAACGAGAGTTTTATCCAAGTAGTTGTGCTGTGTTTGGTAGACTGCTATTTTTTCGCAGGGGTATTCGTGTGGCCGCTTCCACATGAAAAAATGACAATTATTATGGTGTAATACCGTTATAAATAGGGATAATGGTGACACATTATATTTAATCGAGGGAGATGGAGAGTGAGAGATTCTAAACAAAAATGATGCTGCATTTATTCCCTGGAAATTTTGAACTATTTACTCGTGACTTGGTATTAATATTGAAAGCAGGTTTTTGGAAAATTGATGGAGGGGAAAATTAACGGCATTCAAAGTCAAAAGTGGAGGGTTCCTGGAAAGTTGACTAATTTACAAACAGGTGTGTGTTTAGAGAGCCTAATTCAAAACTCCCATCTCGCCCCACCTCTGAAAGGGATCGTAATGTTACACGGAATGTTGTATGCAAGTAGTCTGCCTACAGCACAGAGCATTAACGAGACAAAAAGGGAGAGAAAAAATTGGAGAAGCAGGTAGAGCAGCAGGAGTACCGTACAATCTAATTAGGTATGCATGAAACGACCAGTTAGAAAGGAATGAGGAAATTGATACGCAAATTAAGTGTTTCCAGGTAAAATATGGAACAGGCAGGAAAACACAAAACTGACTGTTCGCCTTTGACTCTATTTCCTGTGTTACCCAAGGAAAAGTTTGTGTCGGGCGTTGAGATTTATTGTCCTGGAGCTGTATTTCCAGTTTACGAGCAACGTGCAAAAGGTAAATAGGGAGATAAAAAGAGTAATGTTGATTGTAATATTGCTAGTGGTGCTGCTGCTGTTGGTGTAACGCGGGCGTATAGTAGTATTTGTTATTTCCGGTGTTGTTGGCATATGTATCCTCGCTGCATTGTCCTCAGCTTTATTGTAGGTAACGGGTATTATTTATTCTGAAGAAAAGAGAGCAATATGCTGTAATTCTCCGTTTGGGCCAATTTGCCATTAGCAACTTTTTTTCGGAGGAGGAAACTCATTCTCCTAAAATGGAAACGAAATGTAGAAATAATTACAATTAGGGAGTGCACTTCAAATATTGTGCAGAGTCGGCTTGAGGGGAATTACAATTGGGTAATATTTATTGGTCATCAGGAAATAATTAGTTGGCTTCAAGAAATATTTAGTTGGCTTCAAGAAATACTCTATACATAATTATTTGGGGAACATGAATGTTGCTTTGTGCTCAAGGCAGGGGTCATATTTGAGAAACAAACTTTACAAATTAAATGTAATTACAGTATTACAAACAGTTCTTGCTATAAAAAACTGAACAAATGTAAACTCTTGACAAATTGACGGGTGCCAATATGTCCAATTTATCCAGACAAATGTCCACGGTACAACCCTAAAGTCAATCATCGTTAGCTGACACGCTTAAATTAGAGTTAAGTAAGCACATACTGACTGACGACGAATAAAACGCTGGCCATTCTGAAAATGAAGGAAAAGAGTAAATAGGATTTTATGGACTTGTGCTTAAAGTGCTTTCTATACTAGCCCAGCTTCTAGGGAAAATGTCATCATAAGCATTTTGAGTTAAAAATCCCTTAAAAACTAAATACCCTTTAAAATGAATTCCCCCCCAAAAAAGAGAAAAATCTCTCCGGGTAAATGTTAATTACATAAAAGCAAACAAATCTTGTCCCATTACCTGGCACAAAATAACTATTTTCCCTTTTTATCAATTCCTATAATACCCAAATGCATTGCAATAACGGTAACAATAATAACCGTTAGCAGTTTTTCGTTCCGTGCACACACCTCTTATTACCGGGAAACGTAAACAAGTTGTGAAAATATCGCCGGGAAACTGAAACTACTCTCTGGTAAAAATCAAGTCGTCTTCATCGCCTCTGCAGCCGCAGCAGCAGTGATGGTAATGGTAGTGGCGTTACGTAGGGATAAATATGACCTTGACAAAAGAAACACATTAGCACGCATTTCAAATGAAGGAAACTTTGCTCATTTTCATTTCCCTGTACGCTCACTCAACTGTCATACAAGAAGGCCTTCTCCTCCCGTCCTATTCTCCCTCCAAACTTTCTCACCTCCCCCGTCATTTCGTCAACACTCCCTCCCAGTACACCCATTCCACCAGAAAGTGTCCTTGAAGAAAATAAAAACATAAACTCCTGCAGAGAGATGACAATCTCTCGCGTTGATGATAATCACCAAAATATTTAATTATCACACGGCCGTTGTTACCCACTCCTTGTTAGCGCCTTTCCTCCACTATTTTTTTTCTTTTCTTACAATTCTACTTTCTATATAACTGTTCCTGCAAAACTCGTCAAGTGTCCTCAGAGTCTCATCTTACCCCATTTCCTCCAAACAGCCAGTAATCTTGACAAAAAATTTCGTACAGTTTCCCAACGAAAAAAAAACCAGTCATTATCCGGGATTTTCTCTCTGTGCACACAACACCCGGCCTAACAACAGATGTATATCCTGTGCCCAAGGAAATCATTAAATTGGCAGGGAAATGATAATGAAGATGATGGTGACAACAAAAACACGCTCACAGCCATTCCGTCTCCTTCTCTCACTCTCTGTCTTTTATTCCGTCTATTCTCGCCCGTAAAGCAAAGCAATTGAAAGGACGGTAAATAAACGCGAGTGAAATGACAGTAGTAGCTAGAGCTACATTACGATTACGACCTACGACGACGACCATACATTTTTTTGGCTACACAACATACGACAACAGCTACCAGGGTTGATGTTGTTGTTGTTTGTGCTACTATACTGCTACCGTTACACAGTTTCAAGAATAAAACAGTAATTTCTTTTACTCTCCCTCTCTCTCACTTTCCTTTTTCTCAGCATTTCTCAAGACTCGGCATATTGCATTCATTGCGTCAATAAATGAAGCCCGTAAATGGCAGTAGTCAAAGTAAAAGCATCACAGTAAATGGGTACCAAGAAAAAAAGACAGAATAGAGGAGAGAGAGAGAGAGAGAAGGAAAAATTCTATCCGGGATTTTTATTGACTTACCTCCCATGCATACAAATTAACACTTTTATGTTCCCTCTTGTCGTAATGCTCGTAACAGCACTTCACCGTTAATAGAAGGAGTAGTAGGAAGAGTAGTGCTGGTAGTAGTTCTACGATTACACTATTTTTCTTGACATCATGAAATCCATTATTGTTTTTTCAACATGACCAATAGAGAACGCATTATTACAAGAAACTGATTTCATGTGTGTCTCGCGTTGGGTGTGTAACTGTACTGCAGAGAGGGAGAGACAGAGAGACACACATACAGATAGACATTTTCTTGGTAATTTCTTTGGAAAAGTAACAAAGTGCATGAATGAGAGAGAAGGGGACAGATAATATGTTTTGGTGATGGTGGTGGTAGTAGAGTGGAGCGTATAGAATGATGGGAATGATATGCGATGACCACCCGATCAGGCCATCCACCACCAACCACCACGTACCGAATTAGTTTAAAAGGAGATGAAGCGGGGGAAGGGGGGAGGAGGACAAAAAAAAATAAAATGGAACATTTAAACGCATCATCATGCTCACAGTGTTCGGAAGGAGGGAAAAAAGTAAAGGAAAAACGTTTTAATGTGGGCAGGGACGTGCTTTGCACGCATTGCAGAGGAGATTTTCCAATGAGTCGTTTTTACAGAGTGGCTGTGAGAAAAAGAGAGCTTGGCTGTTGGTGGGAAGTGTTCATTGAAAACCAATCGTAATACGAGCGAAAGAGAGAGAGAGAGAGAGAGAGCGAGAGAGAAAAAAGAGGAATCCATAAAAAATAGTTGATTTCACTTTGATTGGATTTTTTCTTTCGTATTTTAACTTCATTGGACATATGGACGGGAAAAGAGAGGGAGATGGAGGGTGAGAGAGAGAGAGGAGGGAAAAGAAAAACATTACGGTATTAAGTTACCCATAAACCGTACAACTATCCAGAGCTCAAGTAGAGAAAACTCTGGGATAAGAGTCTCGGGAGGGAAAAAAAGGAATGCCATCATTATTACTAATCACTCTGGAATGTAACCTATGATTCTTCCGTTTTTTTTCGGATATTTTTTATTTCTAAGAAACTCTGCAAAAAACTGGAATGGGGTTCATCCTTCCAACAGATTAAACAATAAGTAGCTAAAAACAAATACTGCATTAAAATCCCTCCATTTATCGGTGTGGATGACCAAGTAATTGCTTTTGAAAAAAAAATCAAACTAAATCTCTTTCAAAGCTTAGAAAAAAGAAAATATTTTTATGAAATTTAAAATGAGACAAAGCCAGTCATATTCAGAATTGACAATATTTATAGCGCTTTATTTCTTTTTAAATTTTTTATTTCTAAGAAACTCTGCAAAAAACTGGAATGGGGTTCATCCTTCCAACAGATTAAACAAAAAGTAGCTAAAAACAAATAATGTATTAAAATCCCTCCATTTATCGGTGTGGATGACCAAGTAATTGCTTTTGAAAAAAAAAATCAAACTAAATCTCTTTCAAAGCTTAGAAAAAAGAAAATAGTCTTATGAAATTTAAAATGAGACAAAGCCAGTCATATTCAGAATTGACAATATTTATAGCGCTTTATTTCTTTTTATACTGCAGCAGAGCAAGTAAGGAATAACTTTTGTAAAAAAAAGACACAGAGGCAACAGGATTGTAGTTTTGAGGTGGGTGCGAGGGGATGACGCCCTTCGAACATTTTAGTTGTCTTTTTATCCAGGCCCACCACCCCCGCACCCAGCACAGCAATTTCAGTCTAAAGTAGTATTAGGTTTTATTTTTTTACAGCTAAAATAATAATAATATTTATGCACGTACCGCACTCACACATTTAGCAAGTTGTTCTGGTCGCTGTAAAATATATAGATACTTATCAGTAATTGATAATACTTATGCTCCAAGGAGAGAGCTATACACTGTGTAAATCATATATCATACCTTTCAGCTTTTTGGGGGTACTTTATCCGGGCGGGTTTCGCCACGAAAAGCACACATTAATTCTAATTTTTCGATGCTAATAATAAGTCTCGGCAATTTTGTTTTATTACACGCCGTCTATCACTGGAATACTGTACAATTGTAGCAGCCATTATTTTTGTTCTATTAAAAGGCAAGTGGGACACAATACAATAGCATTGATAAAAGCTAAGAAAAACAAAACGGGGCACACCTGTCACGTGTTGACCGTTGTAATATTGTAAAGCAGGCCTTAGATGGTAATTAATTATTTTATATGAAAATAGTGTACAGAAAATAATTAATTGTTGTAAAATTGTTGTAATTATTATTATTATAAATTGTAATTATCATAAACGCCCTGTTACGATATTGTTAAGTTGCATTTGAAAAGGAGGAGTTTTAAATGAACATTTTTTGGATAGCGAGGAACGTCGCTACAAAGAGATGCATATCTGGTTGCTATCCTGGTCGCTGTCACTACTACTGTGCTGCTGCTGCTGCTGCTGCTGCGCGGCGCTGGAAAGGGGTAATCAGTGAACCTTTTTCCCTCAACAACTGAAAAAGTAAAGCGTTGTTGTTGTTGATATGTTGATAACCGTGAATTTTTCTAAGGTGTTTAAAAACTTACAGAGAGATGACCCTCGTGATGGTCCGGAAAGTGTCGATACAAGTATTCCGAAGAGATCAACTGGAGAACGGTGTCTCCTAGAAACTCGAGTCGCTGATTGGAACCCTTTGTAAGATTATTGTATCCCAGACTGCGATCAGTGAAGGCTCGAGCCAGCAGACGGATGTGGTTAAATGCAACGCCAATACTCTCCTCAAATTCCGCCAGTTTTTGAAGAACCTCGTGGGACTTTACCCAGTGTCTATCTCCAGTCGGCTCTTCTTGCTGAAGGGGATGCTTTGGGTAGTTGGCCCACATGTTTAGGAGCATAGGATCTGTGCCGAACAGAGTGCTTCCAAACACACGATCTGCCGCCTACAAAGAAAAGTAAAGGTAATACCAGGAAAAATAAAATCTCTCTCAAATCATCTGTAATTTTAAAATATTCCTCTATTTTTTCAAAAATCTTACCACAATTCCTCCGTCGAGAAACAAGGCGCCCATCAACGCTTCAAAACAGTTGGCCATGGCATGACGAAGCTCGGAATCGTGACACAAATCACTTCCATGAGCATACAGCATGTATTGGTCCAAGTTTAAAGCCTGCAAGAAAAATGGACAAAATTCTTGAATAAATCAATCGCTGAGAATCGGAGTGATTTGATTCATCGTCATACACTCCACTGGTAACTTACTTGGGCAAGCACTGCAAGATGTTGATTTTGAACAATGGCAGCTCGATACGTTGCCAAACCTCCTTCCTCCAAATCGGGAAAAATGTGAAAGAGATGAATGGACGTGGTAAACTCCACCACAGCATCCCCCAAAAACTCCAGTCTTTCGTTGTGAGTGATATCCGACTCTGTCTCGTGATCAGCTCCAAACCTGGCCGTGTCACGAACAAACAATACGACAAATTAGCCAGTTAAATAAACTTTTATAGCAAACTCTTTCGAAAAAACACTTACTTGGCCATGATGTTGATAAGCGTGTTGATACCCCTTTTTCTTGTGGAAGCATAATGAATTCGCCTGTCGCCATACTCGGGTTGGCGAATCCCACAGTTGGTCAGGGCGTTCCGAGCATGATCCGGGTTCGTTCCAAAATTTTCCCGGTAACTGGGATGTGTCATGGCTAACTGAAGGAGGTAGCGATTTTGGAATGGGTATACCATGCACTGCTCCAGAGTTTCCAAGCACTTGTGGAAACGTAAATGAGCAACCAGGACTGGGATCAGCATGGCGTGCTGGGAAGGGTCAAAAAGTCACGTTATCATGGAACACTTTAGTAAGTGAATAATTTGTGGGGTTTTGATTATCAATGTAATTACCTGAACCAGATCACAGCATATTCCCGTTGTTCGAAAGCCCTTGGCCGAGATGGCGACAGTTACGTCCCTTTTCATATTGGATGCTGTGCGCATCGCCTGTAATTTCATTTCCTTCTGAAGTAACTTGAGCTTATCCTGAGGCGACGGCTTTGGCATGTTGGACAGTAAATGGCGATACTTGACGTATCTCCGCCAGGCCCTTTGATAACCCGCATTGCCCGCGTAAGACAGCTGAGGAGGACGAATTCCAAAATGAACAATCAACGGAAACGGTATCCCATCCTCTTGCTCCACCTCTTGTCCAGAAATATCCCTGTCGATTTGATCCACTCGAAGGGCACACGGCTTCATCCCCCATTTTGTCACAATTGTACCCTTGTGCCTATCCGCAAAATTTTGCCATTCACTCTGCTCCACAGTGTATAACTTATGGAGGTCCTCCTCTCGAACCAGTTCTCGATCCCCCTTCAGCAGGTGAATCAGCACGCGACTCATACTCAACACTTCTTGGCCGTTATCTGGTAGCTGCCGAACGAACCTGGGCATGAGATGAAACTGGGAACAGCCAGTTTCCTCCGTCCAGTCGTACTTTAAATCAACCAACTCCAAAATCTCGCGGAAAAGATAAGTTTCAAAGAGCAACAGCTCCCGAACACAGAAAGACTCTGGGAATTTCTCCTCCTCCACAAAAACGTCGTATTTAATATTAAACCTGATAACTTTACAAGGCGGCAAGGATAAGTCCAGCTTGTAATGTGAGAAAATAGAGAACCCTTCAAAAATGTACTCGTGGCCGTCATGATTGATCACGGTGGGCGTGCTAATAAGAAAATTTTTTGGAGGGGAGATGGTTATCCTGTAGTGGTACAGCCGTTTCTTGTTGTTCGAGAAGGGATCACATCCCAAGAGTATATCCTCCCCGGGGTAAAATCCATGCCGGATTCCGAACCTTCTCGCCTTAGCACTGCAGCGACATACTGGCCCGTCGTTCATAAGACCGGGGTCATTATGCCAGAGTTCATCGTGGAGGCGTCGAGGATGTTTTTTCCGGCGTTCCAATTCTCTGTTTGCGGTATCACTTCGAGTCATGGTAAACCCATCCTCGTCCTCTGAGGAAGAGTCGGAACTGGAGGAACTGTCGTCGTCATCATCATCGCTGTCACTAGAGTGTCGGCTCTTTTTATTGGAACCCCCTTTCGGTTTGGATTTCTTGTCCTTTTTGTTAGGATCCTCCTTCTTCTTATCTGTTTCCATCTTGACTGATGACGCAGAGGGCCCAACACAGTCACAAGATTCTTTCACGGGACAGGTGACCATATCATGGCAACTTTTGCATTCACTCTTATCCTCATCCTCGAGAGACTTTACCAAAGGCGCTGGTAAAGGCGGCGTAGGGTTACCCTTTATAAGTTCCTCTGGTAAGTCTGTGATAAGCTCGACACCTTTGGCTTCTTCCGGGGTTTTGATTGCAGCTGCTTTGGAGTCTTCGTCTTCCGAGTCCAACAGCTCCCCTTCTTCAATCTCCACCTTGGCATCTGCATCGGCTTCTGGAATCTCCTCAGCCTCCACCGTGGGAACAACGTCGGAAGTAGTTTCCTCCTCAGCGCATGTCCCCACGGGAAGTTTTTCCGAGCGATCTTCTTCCTTGAGAGTCTCGACAACCTCAGTAGGACACGGCGATGGCGCCGAGGAAGTTGTGCTACTCTCCGCGCTCCCCGCAGACTTTTTGCCAGACATGGACGAAGCCGCCGAGCAGATTGATGGATTAGCGGAGGGTTTGGCGTGGTGACAGCACCCTTTGCCCTTGCCCTTGTGCTGTTTCTTGAGCTTTTTCAGCATTTTCTGTTCCGCAAGCTGGGCGTTCTCTATCTGAATCAGTTCTGTCATTTTCAGCTCACCCAGCTGTTCCGCGGCCTCCCGAGCTACCTTTGACTTGGCCAACAGGGTGGCCTCAAATTTTTCACAAAGGGTTTGAGTTCTCTCCGTGGCAGTGGCGTGTCTGCAAAAATCCCCAAAAATATTAAAACTACATCTCTAACGAAAATGTTTAAACTTTTCAAAAATATTCTTGTACCCGTCAACTTGGCGATCATAATAAAGCTCGTCTGGGGCGGATCTGACCCACTTCTCCACCTGATTCAACTCTTCATACTCATCCGCTGTGTTATTCCCACTAAGCTCGTCCAACGTAACCTTGACCGTTGCAGGCATCGAGGTTGTCGATAAAGATGACGTGGATGTTGTCGACATTGCAGAATTACAAAAATCCGCACTGCCCGAATGTCTTCGCGTCTTTTTCGACTCACCAGACCCGGTTGAGGACTTTCTGACGACGTTGGCTCCCGGTCCCGCTGACTTGGCGGTTTTGTTCGAGGTCGGCTGACCCATTGGTTTGTGCATTCCTTTTGAGGACGCCAACGCCTTTTGCTTGATTCGGGTGGCCATGGAAAAGGAACTTTTACCTGGGGGTAATCGTTTATTTAGAGAATGATGATGATTATTATGGTGATGATGATGACCAACAGCATCCTTCAAATCCATCCTTGGTCGCTTTCTTGGTGACAAGTTGATTGCCATGGAGGAGGACGACAGACACCCGTTTGGATTTCAAATCTTTTTTCCCCAGACCACTGCTTCTGCTGCCCAGCGTGCTGTGTTTGTTGTTCAGATGGGGTCGTCGTATTGAGCCGAGAGATCTCTTGTGTGGGGTAAATGCCCCGTTGGCTTTGACTGGAGTGACGGAACTGGAACTTCCGATGGCGATGAGAAACATCGGGATTTGCAGGGCTTATCTTACATCTATCCTTATCAATATTGCTACTACCACTACAACTATTACTATGACCACTTATATCTTTGGTATTTCTACCACTAGTTCTATCGCTACCTACTCTTGGCTTGCTAATCGAGCTTGGCGCTATTTTTGGTCTGGAATCTCGTCGTTGTCCATGAAGCTGCTGTGATGCGGCGGCTGATTGCGAAAATGAACGACTATTATTACTTCTACTGGTACTTCGACTATCATGATCACGCTTTGAACAAGAAGAATTATCACGGTTATCAAGAGCACTTGGTTGTTTATTATTGGTGTGATGATGATGACGGTGATGTGGAGCTGGAGGCGGTGGGGTTTTCGAGCTGCTTGGTTTGTGTTGGTGATGGTGGTGGTTATCGTGGTGGTTATGATGATGAGAAGGTTTGGTGTGCGTATTGCTGTTGCTGCTGCTGCCACCTAAGGAATCCCGAGTTCTACCGGAACTCCCTCGAGCAACTGCCCCTACTCCGGAGGAGGAGGTGGAGGTCGACGGTTTTCTCTTCTCCGGGGACAAACGCCTGGTTTCAGTAACCGGAGTTGTGCGCACAGGTTCATGGTTATCCCGATGAGGGGGTCTAGACCGATGATCACGATCACTGTGTGAACGATAACTACCTCCACTAATATTGCTATTTCTATCCTTCCTTTCCTCACGAAAGTTGGACGGTGGTGGGCGTCCCTGAGACGGAGGGGATGGGGGTCGTTTACCCCAATGATGACGAGAATGGTGAATCACATCTTTTCTAGGGGAACTGGTACGGGAAGGTCGGCCCCGGTCTTCACTGATTCTCCTCCTTCTGGGAGGACTACTCCCGCTTTTGTGTGGATATCCAGGGCGACGTTGACGTTGGTCACTGAAACTTCTTCGAGAAGGGCTTCGGTCACTAACACCACTACCCCGAGGTGGTAGGTTCCCTCTAGAACCCCGACTTGGACTTCTGGATCGAGACCGTTTTCTGGAACTACTGCTACGAGTGCTTCCATTATTATCGGGCATAACGTCCGGTAAAGCAACGGCTAGGTGAAACCGTTTACAAACTGGTGAGCCAGTTTGTAGATTTTATGAGGATGATGACGATCACAACAAAAATAGTTAAAGATGAACTGGAAATGAAATATAATTAAATAATTTCAAAATCCACACCTTATAGAATAAGTTATGCGGTGTAAATGTATTTTAACTGGGCTGCATTTTAATGAAAAGTTCCCGCAATAAACTTACCAGCACCACCACCATCAGTACCAGTTTTAAACCCTCACAAAATCAATGCATGACGACGACGATGTTGACGATGATGATGATAGTTGTTCTGCTGCTGGTGGTGCTGGTGCTGGTCTCTTGTTTTTCTATTCTCCCCACAATACATTGTTCTTGCTTCTTCTCCTCGGGAAAACACAATTGGAAAAACACAACCACACAACCCAGATGAGAGAATGATCCTTGCCACTTTATATTGGGATGGAGACAAGAGCCAGTCACAACTTGTGAATCTTGTCGGCTGTCTGGGAGCAGCATGGTAGTACAAAACAGCAGGCTGGAAAAGAGCAGCAAGGCTCAAGAGTCAAGAGACAATACAATGACAATTGTTCACTTTGCTGGACCTTATCTGCCTGCGTTCTCCTGTCTGCAAAGAGGATACGTTGCTGTTCACGAAACTGAAATAGTAAACTGGCAAATAGACTTCTTAATCACACTCACACACAGGCATTCATTTAGCAGCAGGCCGGGACATGCAAAATAGCCGATTCAGGTTTAAAGTACATATAGTGAAACGGGGTAATGTAATGATTACGATTAATCGTGTTTAAATTAGGGGATAAACTGTATTTTGTAATTTGACAAAACCGGAGAAAACATAATCTAGATTCTTTATAGTTTGTAATAATTAATTCAAAGACGAAATGGTCGAAATTTTCAACGAAATAAGGGCAAAGGGAGCATACATAATTTTTACGGTGTCGTGTATTTAGCTTTTAAATAGTTGTACGGTGTATTATCTATGATCGTGATTAATCTATTTAGAAGGTTAAGATCTATTTAATGACCTCATCTACTCATGAATGCCATCTACTAATAATGACCATACCCAAAAAATCCTGCTATAATCAATATCAAATACGTAGCTGAAAAGTATAATATATAATTTACATAACAAATAATATAAGTAACGAACATCTACGCATCGAACTACCTCTGTACACAAATTTTCAGCCAATTCTACCGTGTAAAATTTTGACGGAAAAAAATGTAATAGTATATAATAATAATATACCAAAATATATAAGGATTAAAGGGGTCCTCAACACCCCATCCAACTATATTACTTCCCAACATCCTAACCAACCATCCTCAAAACATAAGGATATAACAATACGTATATAAGGATATGTGCATAAGGATATGTGGAATTTTTTAGGTGACCCCGTACTGCCCCCTATGGCATGACCAATCGTGTTCAAACTTTAACTTACACTTGGAGCACGGAAAATGGACTAAAAATAAATTCAAGTAAAACAAAATTACAATGTTATTTTATAAGCCTATTGACTACAAGTCAAAAAAGAGTGCTGAAGGTTCTACTACTGTTAAAATAAACGGCGAAACAAGAGTTTTGGCATTCAAATATTTAAGAGTAATCATTGATAGTTGTTTATCATTAAAGGATCATTATGACTGTTGATTAAAAACGTGGTTAGTATAATTGGTTATTAGTTATTATATTTCTATTTGGACTGTGCAAATAGATATACAACTTAACAAAATACAGCATCGAATTAATAGATTTTGTATGTACACTTATTAGGTTAACAAAATTGCCGAAAAGTTAAAATTGATTTAGATTTAAAGGGGTATTTATGAACTTCTTGTCAAAATAGACTTGCTAACTGTCACAGCGCAGGAAACTAGCGTTGGTAAAGCTTGCATAGAAAAAAAACATGCAGCACTATTTCAGGAAGGGTTTCAAACAAGCCCAATTGCTGAGTGTCACAGAATTATAATACCAAAAGTAAATAAAACACCATGTAAATCATCGATTCAGTGAAATTGTTGCATTGAATGGAAAATTTTTATTCAAATATTAAAAGTAAATATTAAAGAAATAGAGTATTGTTAATTCGTAGATTTGTGTACAAATATTATTGTGAAAGATAGGGATAAAATTATTTAGCTTGTAGTATCCGAACCCATATTGTTAATGACTTTGGTCTGTTCAAGCTACTATTTTTTTCTGTGGATTATTAATATGCAGCTTGAACTGTTATGGTGTAAGGGTAGCAGTTTGTCTTTATCTGATTACTATTACCTGTGAACCCCATTTATTTGGAATAAAGCACGTTACATTACACAACTAGGCACCCTTAAGATCATTTGTGCCAAAAGTCGAAACCGGTCCCAGGATGCGGCCACGGACAGACAGACAGACATTACAACCAAATTTAATACATGAATTAATTGGTCCGATGTGGATTCATATAGGATGTCTCTGTCGGCTACCTTGCATATTAGGTAAGCTCTTTACTTGCACTCCTCTAGAGAGACTCCTATCTATATAATACGTTTATTTATCTGCGGTCAAAACATGGGCCGTACAACGCAGCCGAACCAATTAAAGGGAAACAAAGCAAAAGACGAAGGAAAACCACGTTATCCTCAATACCGTTCAGTCAGAGACCAATTCTACCACGGATGCGCAAAGCAGGTAAAAAAGATTGGCACTTTTTATATTCAAGCACGCCACACCGGTTGCTTATGTTTCCACTCCGGTTCCGCATCCCACTCCCACTCTGTATTTCACGGTTGGTTCATAAAATTCCCTATATTCTTCCCTGTCGTGAGTCGTGGAGGTAGTATAGCCTTCGATGATTTTACAACAGCATCACATAATAATACAGTATCTAATACATGAAAGAAGACGAATCTAAAATTGGAATCTTTCTTGACGTCAATCTGTCACTTCTCTACA
>JAHZNB010001574.1:0-43066 GCA_027744295.1 Callyntrura guangdongensis
GACAGACAGACACACAGACAGACAAATACGGCCAAGTCAATACTAGCTGAAAAGCTTTCAGCTACGTAATAATTCCACGCTGAGATTTTCCTATATAGTACACACACAATGAAAGCTTTTTTTGCCACTCAGCCTTTAATACAAGGGAAACAGATGTCGCATTCTAGCTGTCACCAGCGAGCTGTTGTAATAGAGAATCGCAAATTACAAACAGAGGTTCAATTAATTTTCTTGACGAGTCATTTCCTTCTCGTGTTGCCAAAGCAAGTACTTTCGTAAATCAGTTTTGAAAAATGAAAATCGATCACTTTCACCTGCACTAGCCACTACCCACACACGCACAGTAGTACAACCGGTATGTTCATCAGCAGAATTTGCAAAATCTCCGTAGTTCGCATTACAGGAGGCAAAGAGCACAAAGGAAAATGCTAGGTTTAGTTATTCAAAACGCAGACGGTTTTTCCAAAATTTTATGAGCGTATCATAATGACTGTGCCACTATACAGACTGTCGCTGCTGCAGCTGCTTCTAAGATTTCACCAACATAAATCTTAACATCGTCGTCGTCGAAAAAAAAATCGGTGGGTAGATGACGACGGCGACGACTAAAACGATGATCGGTTTACAACCTTGTTTCTCTTCTCCCAAGTCAAGCAAAATGTATTTTTCCCCTGTCAAAATTGTTTGTTACATTTTTACACCTTTTCGTGGTCTTGCATAGCCAGCCGTCTCCGTCCCCCAGTTTAATGTTGATCTTACTTGGCCACTTAAGCAGCTATAAAATTCTACCTTTCTTTTTTTACTTCAAAGTTGTCGAACTCATTATTATGGACCCTGAGTGTGCTCTGTGCATCATGATGATCGGACACGTAGAGAGATGCATTTTTACAGACATTTTAATTCCAGAGACAGAAAAATAGATGAATATGGCCAGATAAGCACGCTTCAACAATTTACAAAATTCTATTGAATTAGTAACAGCCTTTGTATAAAAAAGTGGAAAACGTTGACTTGTTCAAGTAGGTACCAAAGAGTAGGTAAACCAGGCAGTCAAACGATGATGATAAATTGGTAAAGATGAAATGAGTTGTTTGTGTGTCATA
Organism: Callyntrura guangdongensis; assembly: GCA_027744295.1. Taxonomy (NCBI): domain Eukaryota; kingdom Metazoa; phylum Arthropoda; class Collembola; order Entomobryomorpha; family Paronellidae; genus Callyntrura; species Callyntrura guangdongensis. The sequence continues at coordinate 1,104 of JAHZNB010001574.1, forward strand.
CTTCCAATCTCTTCTCTGAGCCTGTAATCTTCTGGCTTTGGGCATAATAATATTCGATGACAGTGGTGATGTTGTTGTTGTGGTGACCACAATGGGGATACCTGCTATGAGTTTGGTGATTCATGACGATGATGATCAAGTATACCTTTTAATCGTTGTTATATTTCTCTTCCTACACTACAACGACATCAACACAACAACTGATTCTATAACGCAAAAAAAATTGTTTGTAGATGACGAGCAACTTCTGACCAGGTACTGCAATATCTAACGATGATTATTGTGGTGCATGTCATATACCTATTCAGGATTATTGCTGATACATTCATAATAACAAAAATGCCGACAACTTTTAGTATCTATCATCTTGTTGTAAAATATCAAGCAAGTGTGCTACCATAAAAATAAACATGGAAAGAAAACTATGTACATAAAATAACTTTTTTCGCAGACCAGTTGAACGATGAGATGCCAGGGTCTGTCGTTCCACCAATAATATTACATTATAATGCATTATTTTGCATGAAAGTTTTTAGTGTCTTGTTGGCATGTTTCATAAGCGTACCTCTCTCTCTCTAAGCGCAAAAAAGATGCTCGTTAGTGGTGACGAGCGTATGTGTTGTGTGTAGTTTCTAGCAACACTCGAGAGGGATGCGAGTTGCTAGAAGAAATCTAGAAGAAGATAGGTAGGTACACATATTATTACCCATAATATGATCTTTTAGCACCGCACCACCACCACCACCGCATCGCCTTGTGTGCGTGTACTTACTCGTTTCCAACGATTGAAGCTGTTCGTTTTTGTGGCAGCAAAGTAATCTTTTATAGTTTGACTACACGTATCTTACATGCAACCATGCGTCCATTCGTACATACATTGTCGTCGTAAGAACGTCTGCATTGCAAACATTAAATTCTCTAATATCTGCATTGCAAGTCTTGCTCTTCACGGGGAAGTTTTTTTGCTGCATATTATTTTTTCTGTCGGGCTGCTTTTTAGGATGTATATGATCACTTTTTGCAATCAACCCTACCACCACCACCACACAAGCAACGGCAAACACTTTTCTGCGAAGAATGTTTACGTGCCTGCAGTTGTAAGAACATGGGGCATATTAGACGCGTCTGCATGTGTGTGATGGGATGATGTTGGTTGTAATGATGATGGCAGTAGTGGGTTTTGTTTGCAATTTGCAACAAAGAAAGGGTGAATGTGTTTTTACTTTTTGCTTACCAGTTCTTAGTAACTAGTTCTGCCACCGCCATCAGCACCACCACCACCGTGCTAGCATGTACGATTGGTGATGTATGCACGGTACCGTCATCATCGTCATCATTTATCGCAAAAGAAATAGCAGCAGCACTATGACTGACCATTTTTGTTATGTTTTGGGGATTGAATGCATTGTCAGCAACTATTACTACTATTGCCAATGCATCTTTAACATGCATGCACTGTGATAGATAGGCACAATTACTAAAGAACACAAAACAAAACACATTATAGTAATAAGGTTGTGAAGTTACTTAGCAGAGAGTTTTTTTTTCTGCAGTTGAGGAAGAACGAAGAAGAGAAAAAAAGGACAACCCTTCTTCCACAAAACTAATGCATTTACAGTTGTAGATGTATGCATAGATGTTATTGTGCCAAAAATGGTGCACATCTCTCCCAAAAGCTTTTTTTGGCGTTTTCCGTACTGACTGAACTGATGAACTGTTGATGAGAGAGTGTGTATGTGTGTGTGTGTGTGTGTGTGAGGGAGGGAGAGAACTTTTTTGGTAAAGATATCTATATTATATGCACATGTACATAACGTTTGTACAATATATGTACGTGCTTGTGCAGATTTGGTGTTTCAATTTTGCTGAAACTGAATCAGAAAAAAATGTTTAAGTTATTTTCGCTTGCTGCACAGAGGAAACACGTAATAGGTGGTGGCGGAGATTGATTTTCGGTGGTTGGTGAATTTCTGGCAGGGGTTTCTTATCAGCTTTGCTTTAATAATGCTATTTGCTCGCTTCGTTCTTCTGACTGTTACAACACAGTGTGAGGATATGGTTTTGTCATAATCATCATCCCCACCAACGCCACCACCACACCGCACCGATTTTATTCTCTTGTTGGGAAAGACTGAAAGACGTAAGTATGCTCTGTTGATATAGGAGTAAGCGACAAAATCTACGCTCAGCAGACATATTGTGCACATCTTTTCAACTTAAAGCTCTGCAGAGATTGAGGAGGTAGGTGTAGGGACGCACACCGTAATGAGATTTTAACTGGCGGCGCTAGCAAACAAATTTTAGCGTGTTATTTAAGCACTCCAAATATGGTACCATAACTCTTGACCTTTTACCACCAACGTGCAGTTATAGAATCTTCGGGCCTATATAGAGTTAATTTAGAGGTTTTCAATCTAAATCTCATTTTGTAAGCATTTTCCACCCCACACGTTACAAGCTAGAGGCCTCCAAGCATAAGCAAGAGAAATAACGGAATTCATAATATTTAAAACCCAGACCAACCTTGCGGCAAGTCTGTCTAGATTCCTTTTCACTATTCAGTATTCACTTGAAAAACCCTGAAAATTTCCAGAAGTGTAGTGTCTACACTTACATGTCCATACGTCATGTCGGTATTGGCATTGAACGTAACAATGTTATTGATTGAGAACAAAAATGAATCCACCACTCTCTTGCCCAAAAGCAGACTTTGCTTTATCTCAATCTCCACTCCTCGCCACTGTCGGTTCACGCGTATGGTAACTACTTTTTTCTTTTTTTTTTAAAAAAAAAAAAAGTTCTGTATTGAACAAAAAACTCAAAACGTTCAAGGTTCCTTACTGTATGTCACAGAGGATGTATTTTTCAACCCAAGTGAATTTCGCACAATCAATACAGTGCGGATAAAGATGCATACACAAGGCCTATCTCTAAATGTGATATGCGATTTCGGTATAGTTTCAGAACCTTGAAAACTTTGTACCAAAGCTGCATCAGTGCACTTATTTTGTGTGAGGGTCTGTCGGATGTTTTTAGCAATACTGATTAATTTTTGAAACAAGTACCGTCAATTCTTGCTCTCCTGTGTTTTGTTTGATTATTAAATGTTACGACAAGAACGACCATGGTACAAATTTGATGTGTATAAATAAATATAGATTCCAGAGACTAGAAGCAAAATTTGAACAGCCGCAAAGGGAGAAATGTTGAATGATTTTGAAGTCATCGTAATAACACCAGGTATGCGTGTTACATACATATGTCGTTCGTACGAATGGCTACGACAAAAGAAGATTCAAGGTGATACTGATGATGATGCTGGCATGTTAATGAGCAGCAGCAGTGGGATTAACGTTTAACTTCTGTGTTGTGTTAAGGCAACGCATAGCCAGATGAAGAAAAAAACCAATATCCAAAAAGAAGCATCAAGTTTTCATTACGGTGTTTTTATTATTTTAACTTGCTGTGTTGTATAAAAGAGGAGCAGAAAACGATTGAGCATTCACGTTTCGTAACGATTTTTTTTATTAGATGTACACCAGGGATGGTTTTGTGAGGTAGGTACATGATGGGCCTTGCCTCAACTTTATATATGTCGCTACCTATTCACATCTCACTAGATCACACATGCATTTTTCCATTTTATAGCTTTTTACACGCATACCGAGAATTAGTGTCGACTGTCGACACCAACAGGTACATAAAACTAATGACGAAAAATTAAGCAAACCCATGTTTAACTTCTAAATAGGTCACCGTTACGCTTAACAATAATTGGAGTTTTAGAGTTATGAGAAACATGGAATAGGCATTGTATCGTGCATTTGGCATTCGTATGACTTCACTTTCATTCGTGATGAGTTTAAAGTTTAAACGATGTGGCATATGGCACTCCGCCGGCGTAATATCTTTGGAACAAAGAATCTCCCATTTTAAGATATTTTTATTTCAAATTTGGGAAATTCTTTCAAGCTCCCAGGCATGACATTTTATACATCTGTCCCGAGTTCCTAAAATACATTTACCCTCCTCTGTAGCCCTTTTCAGCCCTTCACACTTTACTTTTTTTATACTAAAACCAGAAACAGACAGCCTTGCTGTCAGAATGAGTACGAATCTTTACATTTATAAGATGGAATCCTTTTCATTTAACATAAAATGTCAGCGTATTTTTCTTGGCTCGTATAGACAACTGTATAGTCATAAGAATTTGGTCGTTTTTAAAAAACTCAAAACGGCGAGTCTAAAAAATTGGGAAATGGCAGTGCAATCAGATATTCATAAAAGACGTTACTGTTGACTGTTGCAGGTAAACCAAGGTAAACGGACAGACCTAAGAATCCAACAATCGGCACTTGGCTGTGTCGAAACCCCCATTAAATATCACATTCAAACAGGACCTCGTTTCATAATTTGATATGACCATGCCAAGCACCACTTCGATCATTCATAAAAAACACAAGGACCAGAAATAACCTAAAATTATAGTTTTAATGGAGAAAAACCAGGTACTATTCCACCAAGTAGCACCTATTGTGCGTGAAATTGCCTTGCCTAACTTATAATAACACAGTCAAATGACCATCTTAAAAAATGCCATCACCTTGTGTCACCCATAAATGCAGCAATTCTCTGTAATCTAGCGTTGTTTATATTATCCTCCCTACCATAAACACAGGAGGGAAATGAATCCCCATGTACAAAAACAGATAAAAATTAAAATTGCCATTGTTCTATTTTTTCTTCATCGTCAAATACCACCACCTTTGTCTCCCCTCTAAATTTCTGTACATTTTGAAACCAAACGTTCTTTAACAGTGTTTTCTCATCCCACCCATATTTTAAATTCCTACAGGGACATTAAAAAGAAAATAACACGTAAAAAGAGCATTTAAATTTCGATCCATCTATAACGTCGACATCCAAGGTCTTCACTGCTGAGAGCCGACTAACCAACAAAGAGAGGATTTTTAAAACCCCCAAAAAATTGCTACTTCTACTTCTTCTTCTACTACTACTACTACCGCTGCTTCAGATCATAAACTATCATAAGCAATAGTACTCCTATTACTTATAGGGTGATGGCGATGCGTTGATAACAAACAAAACTGTTAGCATCCGCAGCACAGCTTCGTTCATGTGATCAACAATAAGTCAGTTTTGTGAAGATTAGACACAGTAAAAAACCATTCTCCTCTCCATCTCTCTCTCTCTCTCGCAGTCGTCGTCCTCGTCACTTAGTCCACTTACCCATCTTTGTTGCCTGTTTAGAGTTGTTACCATTATGAACTACATACAACAAACCAACATTTTAAGCAGGTGGGTATATATAGATAGAGTCTCTCTCTCTCTCTCTCTCTCTCTCTCTCTCTCTCTCTCTAGCTAGTTTCTTGCTTGTCTTTGTCTGTTCTACACAACACACCATTACTAACCACCACAGAGGTACCATTAAACTTGACTGAGGAAGAGATCCCTAATAGTTAGTCTTACTAAAATACCAGTATATGTGGTGTGTTTGCGTTTGCTTGGGGCACAAGTGTTATGTATGTAACAAAAAAAACTCTGTGCTTTTGATGATGCTGCAATGTAAGGATGATGCTACTGCTGTTATTAATAATGTGTTATTCGGTAACTTTTTTTTTCTCGCGTCTTGGCCCTTTCAGAATTCATTTTGTATATATTTGAATTATCATCATCATCGTGTTGCTGATATTCTCTCTCCCTCTCTCCACCCAACGACCCAACTCTCTCCGTTTCTCTCGTTTTTTTTCTAAAAGTTTATTATCACCGTCTCATGATTATCATCATCATCAGTCAGTTTTCAATATAAAATACGTATGTATATAGCATTGCGGTTGTGTGCAGGATCAGAGAAGTGGCAGTGGCAGGCAAGTGCTGCTTGTGGAGTAGCAGCTCTAAAAGAGCTCTAGTACTTTGAAAATTAATTGGGATTTGCGCAGATTATGTGTATCTGTGCGTGTAGGTAGTAGATACATATTAAATATTATATGATAGAAAAAAATTCTCATCTCATCACATTGAGAGATCGGTAACAAGAAAAAGCTGATGAGAACAAGCATCAGCCATCCATGTTTCCAACTTCCAAACTATGCGCAATCAACATAATTATGACGAGATGAAAAACTTTGGAGTATGCGGTACAATTTCTGCTGTGTTTCAAAAAGGAGGGTGAAGAATACTTTTAAAATTTTGTAAAAATAACTCTCGTTCAATTTGCCCAAAACTTCCTCGCAGCGGAGGCAGAGGGCAGCAAACAAAACAAATTAAAAGTTGCCGAAATTTTCAAATAAAATTCCGACCAGCCTGGTAGAAGCATCCTCTTGTCAGCGCTGAGTTGTGAATTTTTGTTCCGTTGCGTACAAATTCAAGTGTATTGAAAATTTTACTAAACTAAATGGAGTTCTTTGTGAAGTATGACAGTTGTGGCTACGTTACATACTATGAAAGTTATAATTATAATTGGCATAGAAGATCGCCAAACAACATTTTATTGATACTAATATATATTGTTCGTTTACTTTATAACAGTTCATGTTAAACTGTGCAAATGTAAAATAGGTGTGTGTGTGTGTATATATATGCATACCAACAAATATCTACAAAATAAATGTCAAACAGTATATATGAGTCACGTGACGGCAACAATAGAACTGAAACTGTGCTTTTTGAGTAATCTCGTGAAAAAGGATAAGTTGATGATATGTGTGTAATGCTGATGTGACTTGACAAGTTTCATATAAAGTGGTTTACTGGTTATAAAATGAAATGAATCGAAAAAAATGAGTCGATTGTTATCAAAATCTGGTAAAGTTAACCTACAAAATGCAACCATCACGACTTGCTGCCGCCACCGAATGATATTGTTGTCATTTTTTACTCATTCATTTTGACAAACCGTGAAAACGTTGTGTGCTACCTTCAATAATAGTACTAGCAATTTCTTGTGTAAATTCAACCCCATGACGAAAAACTTGTCAAATCTTAGTTTTACATTTCTCTCATCAATGGTCAGGCCTTGTTGGAGAGGCATGATGTCCTCAGACATGCTAATACTTGCTTTTCTTAATTTTGAATAGTTGGGAACAAAATGTTGGTAAAGTTTACTTATTTCATTTGTGATGAGCTAACTGACTCCTCACTGAATACACTACACTAGCAAATAACAATGCAACCGACGACGACGTTGTTGTCGACTTTCTTCATCATTATCATCACACCGCAGTACAGCAGCGGCGCTACCACACCCGCAATGTTGTTACTACGACTACTGTGTGAAAGCCTAAAATTTCCTGCGACTACTTCACATCTTTCAAAAGTTTGTTTGGCTTAATCCTCAACTTTCCCTCCTAATATAATCATCATCATCATCATATCCTCATTAAAATTGGAATAAAATCCAGCTACGACGAGTCAGAAAAATGGAAAAAGGAGAGGACCTCTTGAATTAAATGAGTAGTAGTAGTAGTCAGTCGAGTGGTAGTGGATAGCTGTTCCGAGGATACGTTCACTTTTCGTTGGGTAACAATAAATCAATTGAGAGGTTTTTCACCAACTTTAGGACTGTGTGGTGGATATAGTTTATAGAGAGGAAGGCGATATCGCTTTTCTTAATAATACTACCATTACCATTTTAAAACTTAATATAGAAATGAAAGGAATCGGATGGGTATATCCTGTGAACTGCATTATAAGCATAGATATATGTCATCTAGAGATATAATTTACGAGGTATACCAGATTCATAACTTTTTCATTCTGATGATCATCGTCCTCCACACAGACTTCAATTTACACACACATACAGCGTTCAAAAAGATTCAGGTTGTAGAAACAGAATGCTAGAGCAGAGAAAAATACGACGACAAAAAGTACCCAGAATGCAAGCTCTCTCTTCTCTCGCTGGCCTTTGTTCTCTTTTTGTCGGTCCGTTTTCTTCGTCCGTCTGCGTCTGTTATATTCCCTCACTTGCCTCCTTGTTATATCATATCGTCATCATCATCATCAACAACCCTTAACAGAAGCATAATATTTCGGACGTTTTGTGAGTGTACCACCCTTCGTTACACATGCACACATAACGCATGCATACTAAACTTTCGGGCATCGTTGCTTAAGAACATTGTTACATTTTATGTACCTGGTGGTGTGGACTGTGGTGTAAAATATTGTGGTGGTAAATATAGAGTACAAGAAAGAGAACACATATTATGCCCATATGTCTATTTCTCCGTTCGTTTCTTTTTGCGTGTGTTGCTCTTGTTACTTTCATCATTATCAGCATATCGTCAAAAGCTGCAGCTCAGCCAGTAGCTTAGCTTCATCCCCGTCATCATCATCTTCCTTCGTGTTCATGTCGTAGTCGTGAAAGAAAAAAAACTGCTTGATACACATACCCCATTTTTACTGGTATTTTCATACTCTGCTAAACACTGCGGACCAAACTCAACCCTCAATTCGACACTTGCTTGCTTGCTTTTTGAATACATGTTCGTTAATGTGAATGATGCACGAAGTCAGAAACACAACGGCAACATTGCGGTTTTATATTGAGACCGAGAGAGATGCAAGTGGGAGGTGTGCATGTGTGTGTTGTGTAGTTTGTCTTGTTGATGTATTCATTATGTAGGTAACAACTGATAAAATACAAGTGACAAAATATGTATACCATACACGCTGGTGGAGGTGATAATGTACAATTTTGAAATTGAAAAAAAATAATTCAACATTTTTATGATTAAAATGCTCTCATTATGCTCTTTACGCAGATAACCGATGATTGGTGCTCTTCTTTAAAACCGTGTGCGTTCAAACGCATTATACTCAGGCGAGGTAGATGTGGGTGGAAGAAAGGTGAATTTTCGATGATTACATGACTATAATGATAAAAAGTGGAGGGGGTCACCGGTCACTGATTAATTCGTGTGTCAGCGTGCCACCGACCTCTTCTTAAAATCATCACTGAATTCTTCATTGACCACCGTCACAACGACCTCTTTGTTGGCAATCATTACGGAGCTCTTCATGACACCAACGTACCCGAGCTCTTCGCAAGCCACCGGTGGCCCGGAAAGCACTGCTATAATGTAAATTTGTACCGATTACACTTGCACATCCCTTTCCCCTACAAACCATCTGGCATTATGACAAAGAAAAAGCCATTAAGCATATTCATGAAATTTCAACTGGAGCAGGATTTCCGTGAGAAACAAAAAGTGCGTACTTCCCTATACACCGTATGACTGGCTCCAGGGGTAGCCAGCAGGTACATGATGGTACGGATTACTGACCCGAGGAGTCCCTTTAAAAGTACAAGTACAAACGTGTCTGCTATGTTCTTTTTGGTAGATAACAATGTTTGATGCGTATTACATTTACAACATGAGAAAATAGAAAATGCCCTCCATCCTTGGTACTTTTGGAAGTAGCTTAAATTTCATGCATCTTCTCTAATAGGTTATGCATGTTTATGATTTCCAGTAATCGGAACCTTTTACTATCGTCCTAATTTTTATACAACACCAAAATTCGATGATATACAAACAATACCATCTCAAAACTGGCTTTTATGATGGAAGCAAACAGTTTTAGGGAAATCACACTGTTATCATCATAGTTCCTATTTTATGCTCACCACCAGCCCTAAATACGTGCTACACAACAACAGTCGACTCAATACTCACGAAAAATCAATCTGGTTGGATTCGTCAAAAGAAAAGAGAAAAATTGTGTTACATACATAAGGTATGTTATAAAATTGTAAAGCCTTGAAACACTTCAGTTTTACATTTAAGCCAAAGAAAGAGATTCTTTATCCATATTTTATATTACCCACAACTTACGATACTCAACTACTTGGTGAAATTGATAGCAATGGAATGTAGACGTGCAGAATTCGACTACTTTTATAATAAAAGTTTTATTCTTCTAACTTGCAACTAAAGAAGAATTTCCATGCATGCCTATTACTATATAACCTATTACAATTGTGGATTTAAATGTATTTTCGACTTAAAATATAACCAGTATAGCCACACTATTGTTTTTTAAAAGAATAAACCCATTTTTAATGAACACCTTTTCCTACCGATAATGTTTTGGTATAAATAGCTATCTGTTTTATACTCTCCTTATGTAGCATTCTAACAGCTCGGCACAAAAAATTACGAATCGTGAACTCCGCATGTGTATATTATTATTTTCTGTCACATACACATACAATGTAATATACGATGATGAGAAAGGTTCATCTCCAGGTTCGAAAAAATGGGGTGGCCTTAAAATTTTTAAATGCACCTTTTTCGTCTTCCCTTCTTTCTGTCAAGCCATCCTCAATCTTGATTATCCTCTTCTCTCAAAACCTTTTTTATCTGTATTTTTCTTTACTTTTTTGCTACCACCACCACTACTACTACCTTCACGAATGTTGCGTTGTTCTGTCAGTCAGAGAGACGAAGAGTGAGAGAGAGAGAGAGAGAGAGAGCAGTAAAGGTTTTTTCTTCACTTTACTCTCTATATCTATTCACAGAGGCGTTGCATTGCATACTCCACAAAATACAAAGTTACATTTTCCCAACAACGCAATGCAATGACTGTCCGTAAATTCGTAGTTGTAATGGCAATAGCACTTGTGTACTTTGTGTGTATAGTTGCGTGTGCATTTACGCCAAGCAACCACCAAAGACCCTTCTTGTTTTCAAACAAAATCCAACTCAACAAAAATGGTTTTTGTCTGTGTGCACATATTATAAGTAGCTCTACGGCTACACAAGCAGCAGCAGCAGTATTCACCAGCAAAAAGGGCCTTTTCCTATTAACTTGCATGCTATTTCTCTCCTCTCTTTTGGTATAACCAACCCAACTTGGTGTTTCTTCGTTTGCAATGATCATGGTGGCTAGTTTGCCTCCCTCTGCTTGTGCATAAAAGGCTACAAAAAGATTTTCTTCGCAAGTAACTGTGCTGCTGCTCTGCTAGATGTTTAGAGGATAGTTCGCCGTTGTTGCGATGATATGAGGACTATTGCATAGCACACACACATTTTATGTTAAAAGTGTGTATGCCTCTCTGCTGCTGCTCTTTACTTGAGTTGCTGGTTCGCTTTTATTATCGTTGGTCGTTCCCAGAGAGTAGTGTATCCAAGTGTTCAATGCTCCTTGTTTTTCCTCCATCTTTTCTACTTGCCACGACTACGACCACCACTACCGCACACTAACTTCAATACTCTCATGCTAGATATAATACTCTTTGGTTGGGGTTCTTTTTTTCTTCTTTCTATATCGTCGTCGTATCGTAGTGAACCGTGCTTCACTTCTCCTCACTGTTTTTGTTCTTCCCTCGGCTACCTCTCTGGTTGCATGCAAGCCAAAGTAAGCACGATCACTCGGTTCGTATTATGATGGTGTGGCTTTGTTGTAAAAAGCTCTAGTCGCTGTTGGATCGCCTTCCGGTGAGGACGTACACGTCTCTGTGTACCTCTTCAGGAAAGAATAAAGTATACCACGTTCTGTATTTGTTATCTACTGATATCATTTTTATTCATGCACGAAAGTTCAACTTTTTTTCGAGGGAGAAAAATCATTGCTTGATTGTGATCACCCGTGGAGAGAGGGGAAGAAAGAAACGTATACACACTTACACGCATTTTTATTCGGTTTTCGTACGATTCGAGTTCACGCGTATACAGACTTATAGTAAAACAAGTGCTGAGAAAAGGCAAAGGGGGAAGACGAAAAAGTGGAGAAAAAAGTAAACCCTCCTTTTAAAAATAGACTCTTTCACACACAAATATATACAGTCTTAATATTTCTGCTGTGCTGCTTTTAAAAGGTCCCATCATCAAAAGTTATCAACAGCAGCTTCAACCCTTTTTGTACAAGTTCTAGTGCAATATGACAACTACAAAACTAGTAATGATAAAATATAAATAAATTAAACCTTAGTTTGTGTTTCGTGTTGGTGTGGTGGGTTAAAGTAAAAGAAGACAGAGAGAGAAAAAACGTTCTAAGTGTCTATGAGCCCTCCTATCTGCATCATTTTGATAACGTGCGTGTGCACTTATTAACTTTTTGAAAGTTGTTTTTTTTAATAAAAAAGGAGACTACGCTCTACTCTTTACGCTAAGTTGTCAGTTTAATGATAACTCTGAGAAAAAATAACAAGTAAACTTTTGCACGCAATTTTTGCCAAACTTGCAGTGTTTGGAAAGGAAGATTTGGAACAACTTGAACCTCATCGTCAGCGTTGTCTTTGTTGCTCTGAAGAAGAAGAAAATTGTGAGGGCTTCGTTTAAAGAATTGGTTATATAAAACGATTCAAGCAAAACTTTGAGTGTCTTTATTCTACTTATTTTGAAAGAAAATTGAACCAGAAAGTTTTAATTTGTTCTAAATACTCATAGCGTCTGACTAGTGACTGCCTAATATCGTGAAATCCTAAGTTTAAAAAATCCGTGAATTTTTCAGACAAATACAAACATTTTTTTTGTGTTTATATTAGAAACCAAATAAAAAACAGGGTGCAACTGGCACTGGTACTGCAACAACTTTGTTGCTAAATTATCATTATCGGAGATAACGTTTTTTAGCGTTTGCATCGTCCTCCTCCACACATACAAACATACTCAACAACACCATACCAGAGAACCAGACCAACTCTTACCCTGCTCGGCATTCTGCACATACACGGGAGTTCTAGAGTTGCTGGTTGTACCACGACTGACCTGAAGTAACCTCTTTGTTTTGGTGGACGATTCGCAGTTCTTGGGTTTATACGAGTATTGTGGACAGGAACGTAGTTTGTATGAGTTGTTATAAAACCGCTCACATTTCGTCATAATACCACCATTAGCAAGCAGCATAAGAGAGATACATACATTTTAAAAAAGCGATTCATATGATTTGCATGAACTTATTTCACAAAAGGTGTGCTCCTGTCTGTGGCCGATGATGTGTGCGCGTGTATTCATGGATAAGCTGTTCTTTGTATAACTTCGTCGTTTTGGTAGAGAAGAAGTAATTTGGTCAAACATTGTCTGCTTGACACACTGTTCTCTATTTTCTTCGCTGGGTAGAAATAACTGTACATTTACAGGAAAACATACAAAAAAGTTTTTTGTCGGGCATAAAGAAATTCCAGAGTGCAATTTTTAAAGGGGGGAAATTTTTGACAATCAAATTTTAAAAAGCGATAGTTTACGGGAGAAGTAATTTTTTTATTGAGACGTGACTAAGATTAATTACTAATAATTTAGAAAGATATTTGAGAATCTAAAAAAAATTCAACGGCAGATAATAAATGTTACTTAATTATTATGCCATTACTTTTTTGTATCTTTTACGACAAAACGTTAACTAATAATACTCTTTGCATTAAATAAGACATCAACTAATGTTTTGTTTAAAAAAACGAGCAGATAATAAGCACACAGTGTCATCATCACCATTCCGCCTGTGGCAATAATCGTTTTTGTTAAACTTATATAATTGCACTTATTTTAATTAATGGTAGCCTTAACCTTCATAGTCGAACGTAAAAAGTTAAAGCAAAATTGACATTGAAATAAAACGACAGCAGGTGAGTGTGCAAATTAAAAATCGTAAATATTTACAAGGGCAAATCACAAAATACCGCACTATAAATTATAACGGTGCTGACAGTCACCAGTATTGATTTGGTATATTCCTTTAGCGATCTTGTGAAGTAAATCGGTTAACATTTCCATATTCCCCAATTGTTTGCGTCGTGTCAAACTCTTGTTGAGTCCGTCTGCGTTCTTGCAGTTCTCCAGTTGATTCAAGTGAAAGTTTTAGCAGTTCTTTGATAGGAGTAGGGTTTGAAAGTTAAAGTGAAGGTTATTCTCTCTGTGGGAGGTATAAAAATAAAGAAATAGTGAATATTACATGTAATGTAAACATCGACGCTTTTGACCATTCTAATATCAGAAAAATATTTGTGGCTGTCCCTGGCGTGAAGCGTCACGAAGTACGAATTTTACATTACCCTGATGGTGTAGACGAGAAAGACATTAAGTACGTTTGTATGCATACAAAGAACGTGTTGTGTGACACACGTCGTGTATATTCAGTGAGTCGAGAAACAAAATTTCCCACTACGGGTCGTTTTTGATTCTAAGAAGCGTTTTAAACAACCGTGGGTAGCCGTCGTAAACAGCGCGGAGCAGATATCGCTGGAGTGAGTCATCAATAACGGGATTCTTTGACTGCTGCTGTAGAGCGAGTGTAGAAAGGAACGGTACGGGAAACAAAGGAAAGTGTTGGAGAAGGTTTTGGTAAAGTAAGTCGTAGTCGTAGCGTAGTAGCATCAAGAGAGTACTGTGTCCGCGTATAAGCGAGGCTTGTTAGGAGAACAGAGTAATTGGTTGAATGAAATGACTGTTGTTGCTGTTGGCATCCACAGTCAGAGTGACAATATACGCGCGCCGTTAACAACCATAGAATACTGTCAGTTTTTGGGAACATGTCTAGCGGAACCACAGCACTAATTTCTGGTGGGACAAGCTTGGGGCTTCATCAGGTGAACGGTACTAAGTTTGGTGACATGCCTTTGTCACGGACAAGAAGTCTTTTGAACAATATCAACGGAACAGGGCCAAGTTCCCTGGTGGACGGCGAGGCTGCTGAGCCTTTTCTCCCTCACGTAATTTCTGATTCACATAGTCACAGTCATAATCATCACTTGCCGCCGTTGAAGGGCGCAACTGGGTCAATTGGAAGTCAGTCATCAGTGGTAAGCAGCTTGAAGCCATCCTTTGTTGGATTGGAAGTTGGTTCTAGTACGCTCCAGCGTTTGAATTCCACGGCTAGTGAGGACTCATCCTCAGCCACGTTGTCAAACACAGCAAGCTTTGTCTCTAGCACGGGGGGTGCAGTCGGTAGTGGTGGCGGCGGCGGCCTGACCAACTATAGTCATATGTCAGTGTCAACTACGCAGATTCAAAGCCAGAGTCTGCCACCGACGATAACACGTCCTGCATCTGCGGATTTTACTGTTCCACCAACTCCCATGTCGCACGAGTCAAACAAGATGACGCCCTCACGGACCAAGTAAACGTCACACTTCCATTTTATAATATACTATTGTGCTTTTCTCAGCTTCTCTCTATATGATCATTCTGACTGACACGATTATCATCATTATTGTTATTATTATTACCATTATCGCTCGCTTACTCATTTTTTGCTACTGCTTCGCTGAAATAAAGGAACACAAAAACGCTTCATACACCACAACAACAGCTCCACCGTCTCAATACTCATATCTTTTGCCTGTTTCTTTTTTCTTCTTATCTCCCCGTCTCGAGCTCAGTGTGTAGACCATGGCTCGTGTGTGCATTTGTACTCTACGTACTTGCTTTGTACACTTGCCAAAATTCAATCAGTTGTCATAATGTGCAACACTTTGATTGCAAATACATTTCAGTGTACAAAACGCAGCAGCAGTCGTCGTCGTCGTCATATATTATCATCATCATAATAATAATATTCTTTTGCACATCCCTTTTTGCTGAACATTTCATATCTCGCTTAATATATTATTGCCTTTTTTGCACTTTTCCAATATCATCTGCTCTGCTGCTGCTGGTGGCAGTGCTGTTATATCAGTGAAATTGTGTGTCTCTTAACAATATGCCATGTTCAGAAAAAACCAACATCCAACCAACCAACCAGAGCAGCAGAGAAAAATATTTATGATAATGCCGACAAGCCAATTTCTTGCCATTATCTTGCATCGTCGTCCGGGATGAAAAAAACACATTACACACACAAACCAAACACACTGCCATATCATGCATCTTTATTTTGTGTGATTTTTTTTCGTCCATAAATAATACTAGTTTTGTTGGGCATGTGACGATGTGAAACTAATAATAGGTGGTAATAATATAAAGCATTGGCTGTGTTTTTTTGCGCATTCATTGAATGCGTCTTTTTTTACTATGATTATGACTATTATGATTATGTTAGGAGTAGGACTGGGGATGATGATGATGATACAACAACTACCACCAAAGTTGCATTAATAATATTAGCATCATCACCACCACCTCTATATCACATACCACCAACAAGCAACAACAACGCATTGCAGCCCGACGCTATAATTTAATAATACCATCACCACCACCATCATCATCATCGTTGTCGTTAATGTTACAGCAAAGCATTGTTTTGTTGAGTGCCGAGATGCAGCCGCCGCAGTAGAAGTTGCATATTATTTTGTCAATCTTCCAATTTTTTCCCAGCTGCAAAAGTTTAGTTTTGGTACGCATCCCGTCCTCCAACATCATCAGCAATCTCACGAAGATGTAGATGATGATAAAAACAATCAAATAATTAAGCTGATTCAGTCCATACGAGTGAATAATAATATGACTAAAATAATCAATAAATACACAAAAAAATCGTTTAAATTGCCACGGTGATGATGATTGCGATGCGGTTATGCATACCAAAATGAACATTAATAAGTTCTCTATTATATCATACCACTTCAACGACAAATTACTGTAAGATTGCTGGGTCTAGTGGTAAGTCAAGTCAGTAGTAAGTTAGTCGTCAGTTGTTGCTGCTGCTACATGCTGCTACGCGCTTACGCGCACCAACTATCGAGTCCTGTCCTGTCATGCATTGATGTGCAGAAAAAAATTGACAATAAAAAAACGGCCAATGTAAAACAATTTTTATTTTCGACGATGACCCTCGTCTTCATCATCATGTTAGGCAGGCACAACTAGGTATTCACACATTATATTGTTGAATTTTTTATGCTTCTGCGTACGCATACATTCGTAGTAACAATCCATACACAATATTGTATTATTGATCTACAGATCTACTACTGTGCCAACAAAAACAGCCGTCAGGGTTATCTCTCAGCTGCTTACTATTCGCTTCGCTACTACTACCGCTGCTACTTAACTTACTTTTGTAGGAAGACTTAACATTCAATCGAAAATTAATAACGACAAAACATAAAACCATGCACACAATATGTTCATACAATGTAATTTTTCAACAAGGCGAAAACTCAAGAATGAAACGAGGATGGTGATCTGATCATCATCATCATCACCATCCTCATCCTCATGAGCAGCGATAATGTAGGCACATGGAAAGAAACACTTTTTTACTCAACCGTTTCATATTTGTTGGTTGTTGTTGTGAACCTCTCAAGAATTAAGTTGACTGTGTAGTTTTCGTTGCATTTGCTCGCACTACTGGTTTTTATCTATCTATTGACTACAATTTGGCAGCATATATGTAGACGGATATCCAGTTTTTAGGGAATAATAATATGCAACGCCAAAATGAGTTTCTTTTTAGGCTGTTGTGCTAGAGAATATGAGTGTTCTCTGCCAGTTTTTTGCGCTAGTTGATGATGATGATGTTGGATGAAACTACCTATCTAACCATCTTGTTACAACAACAAAAAGAAGGAAAAAAATTAACACGGTGTATTTTTGTATTTTTGTATTGTTACTCGTGTATGCAGAATACAACAGTCCTTGTTTGAAACAAGCTGTTTCAATCAGCATATCAACATTACCATAAACCAGGTAGACTAGAGAAAGAGTTAAAGTGTGAGGCAGCAGCACATTGTGTAAATATGAAACTAGTTGAAGAAAAACTGCAGCTGGCAATTTCTATTCTACTATTCCTCTGCCACTGATGATTCGTTGCTGGTGTCGTTTATTGCCAATTACGAAAGACTACTTGTCTTTCACAAGTTGTCTTCGTTTACTCCGTGTGGTGTTACTCTGTAGAACCGAGCCGTTGTGTATGGTTCATTCATGCAGTGTGCCTGCAGCACGGCAAAAGATGAGGATGTGTATCTAACAAATTACATACACACACATGCTATAAAGTGGCAGAAAAAATGTTTCATTTTCGGGGCATTATCGCGATACACATTATAGTTTTTTTTCATACGGACAATTGTACGTTGTGCACCAGGCAATTTTGCTATTGTACTCCGGTACTGAAGGTAGACTCACCAGGAACAAAGATAGAACCAAAACGGGAGAGTAGAGCCAACGTGCTACATTTTCCTGAGATAACAAAGGAAAATAAATAGTTGGTCGTTATACACAGTGTATTTCAGAGTCAGGGCTTGATTCCAATAAATAATCCAGACAATGCAATGTAGTGACGAGGACGAAGATACGATGATAGCAATAGTGAGTTAGATGATAATTATTGCATTGACGACGGTGACGACAACAATGTCGTCAGTGTTGACACGTTGTCGTAGTTTTATCTTCCTTTCTCTCCGCCAGTTTTAGATAAACAGAAGGAAACGTTAGAGAGTATGAAAATTAGTGGCGATAATGACAAAGATTACCCCGGTTGTCGTCAACATCATCATCCTCTCTAGTTTAACAATCACCTTCACTCGTTCTACTACTTACTGTCGTTTCCCGTAAACTTTGCATGTACATGTTATGATGAGGAGTGTAGTAGTAGTAGTAGTGAGTGACACATCTAGCAAAACATTTTTTCTTTATTATCAGCAAACATTTAACCAAATTAATACTGTGCAGCGTGAAGAAGAAAGAAAAAAAATGCAAACTAACACACATTACCACACTAGTGACTCTAATACTCCAATGCAGTCCAGTGTCTACTTACCCACTTTTTCATTTTTTATCAGTCAATTACAGCCAGCTATATGTTCTTTTACATTGAGTTATTATAGACGTAGTAGCAGTTGACAGTAGCAGAGATGTTGAGCCGCGTTTTCAGGAAATGCAAACGCGGAAAAGAGACTAATACCAAACAAACATACAAACCAGAGCAGACTCTTATAAACCTTATTATTATTCCCATGTTTGTACAATTGTGCAAATTGTGCGCACAAAACTGGAATTACATCAAATTGGCCCCGAAAATTGGATTTGTCCCCTTAACAGTAAACAAATAGCAGTTATCAGTACATAACTGCTGGGCGTTTACGTGATGAAATATGACACTTGCTGAAAACATATATCTTTACAACCCTGTCAGCTTAGGTACTTGGTCATCGTTATCATTGAAATTGCAAAAGGGGAAAATCAAAAAGAAGAAATGTGAAACGACATGTCTTAGTATTTAAGTATTGTGCATTTTGGATGAACGTGCTCTCCTCTCTCTTATCCGCCACCAGACAACCTTCTTTGGCAGCTAACCCAGCAAGTTGATAGTTGTCGTAGTGAATACTCTGCAAAGTTTGTATAGCACAAAATTATTTCTACTACAAACTCTACTCAACTCGATATTGCAGTCCCTTTTTTAATGGACACGACCACAGCAAAAGCAAGCTGATAGTCGTGGTGGTGGTGTTAGTGGTGTAGGTTTAGAAGAAAAATCAAGTATTGGGGCTTGGAGCGGAGAAGAGACGACAATGATGATGATGATGATTCTTCACACTGGCCACTTTTTTTGCTACCATAAAGTATAATAGTTGAGTTGACCATTACGTGCTGCTGACTGCCATATATCATTTCGGAATGTTGCCTAGTGTTATTCGTCGGCACAGTATATGGAGTCAACATATTTATTATTATCAATATTATTATCGTCATCATCCTCAGCAACAGCAGCAGTATCATTATAAAAAGCGCCATGTGCATAATTACATGCCTGAGTGGTTGTTGTTGTATGTACTGCTATAGTAATAATAATAACGATGTTGACGATGGTGATGATGATGATGCTATCAGCGAAAGAGAAGAGCCATTGTAAAAGTACGCACACACACATGGTTCGGTTCATTGTCCATGTTATCCATGCATCGTGTCGTCCTCAACTGCTTCAAACCCCATATTATAATACCTAGAAAAAAAATTTACATGTACCTATCTTTACCAACATCCCAGCTACTAACGCAAGTTACCAAGTTACTTCCTGGGTTTGAGCTTGACATATTACTCCAAATTACACAGCAGCAAAAGAATCAGCAAACTGGCGAGCGTGGTTTATTATACTCCTCTTGGTCACCCTTCTCTCTCTCTCTCTCTCCCGCTCTGTTTTGCTATGTTGTGACTTTTGATATTAAAGTGGTCGTGTTGGT
This sequence comes from Callyntrura guangdongensis, assembly GCA_027744295.1. Lineage (NCBI taxonomy): Eukaryota > Metazoa > Arthropoda > Collembola > Entomobryomorpha > Paronellidae > Callyntrura > Callyntrura guangdongensis. The sequence continues at coordinate 21,190 of JAHZNB010001574.1, forward strand.
ACTGGCATGGCCTGAAGAAACCCTGGCCAAGGTATGGGCATATGTGATGTTGTGTGTGAGTCTTTCGCAAATATTTGCAATATTTATATACTTGCACGTAGAAAGCTACACTATTAATAAGACGTACCCAGCCTTTACCCTACCCCTCAGTATTTACATCGGCAAACTAAAAGTAGGACCATGGTGTTATTGTGTAGGTAGATGAGGTAGTTTGTGTACACTTCATGTGGTTTTTTACCATTGTCACATGTAATCAGCATACTGGTAACCTGACGGTAATAATGGTTGTCGGGCGTTGGACAGGACTAACCGCAACCATTTTTACTAAATGCAAGGCAAATTTACATACGTGTGTGGTTCCGTATGGTACACAGCAAGTTGCCACTGGAGAGTGTTTGATGTGTCCTAATTGGAAGCACCTACAAATATGTACTAACAACAGGGTTGATTAAACGACATGTGTGCCTCTGGATTTACAAAAGTCCACTATAATCAACGTTGATCTTTATGTTTATTCATTAAAGGCAGCTAATTTTTCAAATACGTAACAACCATTTGGTCAATAGTCATCAAATGTGACACACATTTTTTTATCCATTTACTAGTAGCAGTCACTCTACTATTTCTAGAGATGAGGCAAGGAAAGAGAAAACGTTGTAATTTTGAAAACTTGTCTTTTCCTGCTGTTACGTTGTACGTGTATATGTGCCAGCTCAAATCGACGGCGGTGGGACAAAGGGACCCCAATATTTATTTTTCAGATTACACCAACAGCACAGCAGCACACTTTTTTCCCAGGCTTTTGAAAAAGTCGCTATTACAGCGTTCATAGACGTCATATTTCATTCTCGGGTTGTTTTCCTTCCGTCTTTTTTCGGTGGAAACCTACTTTTCAGTAGATGAGCGTACACAAAGTATGTTGTGCATGTATGCACAATAAGTTGTTCTGATTGGATTAGTTTATCCATGAAAAATTCAATATTTTTTGTTAAACCAACCAACCAACCGTATTTATTTGGTGGTGCAAGGAAATAGGGAAAGCCGACTTACTTGAGCAATATACGTAAATACATATACCGAACAAAGAACTTTTTTCTTTTTGGACCGACCTGTCTACAATTTTTTTTGCATACTTCCTGGTAGCGAGAGAGAGGGTAAGAGTATGAACATACCTATTATTCTGCCCTGTTCTGCCAGAAAGAGAGAGAGGAAGAAAGAGCGTTTGGAAATTGGAAACAAAATTGTTTACTTTATTATAAAACTAAACAATACGTAACTTTGTAGCTCCTCTCTCAGGCAGCCTGTTTCTGCTTCTTTTGCTCATGCATGCACATTTTTAGCGTTCATATTTATAAATAAAAATAGCATCAGCAGCTCAGCAGCAGCACCACCACCAACACGGTTGATAAGTTCATTCCTGTCAGGTCAACCTGTCGTGTTTCACGTAGCCTTTTGCGTTACGTTAACGGCTATTTCTGTTCATTATCGTGCACAAATATACTAAGTGCATATTTATGCATATATTGCTATTATGGCATACACTATTTTTGCAATTTTAGTAGCGCCATTGCCCCTCTCCTCACTATTCTCCGCTGCTTTTGCTGCTGCTTGCATTTATGTAGGTATGTTTTATGTGTGTGTACCCAGCCCATTATATATTTAATGCTTATGGGAATGGGAACTGAATGGGAAACCAGTTATTCCATATATTTATATTACATCATGTAGCTGGTTGTGTGCTGTCGCTACTACTACTACTACTATTCTCACTACTCCTGTTCCTGTGTAATAATATGTGGTGTTGGCTTGTAACGAAAAAAGCATTAGTTTTTCATTAGTTTACCTGAATTTTTACCATCAAACGAGAACAGAATTTGCTATACTATAAACGTACCAAAGGCGCCTGTAAGGTAAACAGTTGTTGATGGAGTACTTCCGGTTAATCCAGAAAGTAAAGTTGAGAAAAAAGCATCCTTTAATGGACATTGTCTATGGCATCATATCATACACAGCAATGAAATACATAGGCATTGTCATTACTTTCGAAAATTTCTTGTCAGCATCCTTCTTTCCTGCTGCGGCAACTCCTCATGTTTCATCCATAAAGGAGAAATGTTTGCAAATGATACAAAATAAGTGATATTAAACAGCCAATGTGAGATGTGTAAATAGGATACAGGCTTTCTTCCTCCTTTTAAACATCATCTATTTCATAATATTTTTTACAGGAAAAAAGGGAACATTCACAAGAACCAACTTGTAAATGTTCACTCGTCATTACCACCACATTATTATAGTTTGTGTGTTATGTGCCGAGTGTTGAGATATCACAAGACCGGAAGAAGCTGTGTGTCTGTAGCAGATAATTACGTGGTTGTAGAAGTTAGCTAAACATAGCGAGTAAGTTTTGTGTATTAGAAACATTGACACACTATGAATTTATTATTTTCTGGTAATAATAACATACACGAACACTTTTACACCAGAAACATATTTTGTGCAAATTCCGTCGCCTCATTATCGATGATTACGTACAAATTGTGTACGCCGTAGTGGTTACGATGGTAGTAGTGAGGTATATTGGTAAAATAGAATGTACACAAAGTTAGAAAAAAAGCCAAAAAAAAAGTTTTCCCCCTTTATTTTCGTTGGTACATTCTAATATCACTATTGGCACAACTACCTATTGTATAATCAAATAACATGCTGTATACATGTTTTTTTAATATTATTATTATTTCTCAGCAAAATCGTTCAAAAAGTAAACTTGCTCTCGAGAGAGTTAATGAACTGTTGTGTTGATACTGTTGATAGTTTCGTAGTAGTAGTATAAAGTAGGTAAGAGAAACCACGACAACTGCTTAAATACTCTACTATTTACTTTACTTATCTATCAATATAATGACGATGCGGTTTGATAACGTCTCTCTCTCTCTCTCTCCCTGTCCGCCGAACACAGACAAAGAGAAGTAAAACGTAACGTTAGTTTTTTTTTCACCCCAGTCAAATAGTACTCTAACCAGCCAGCCGTAGTTTAGTTTAGATATGAAAAACTTAAAATAATATTTTTAAATCCTAATACAATACATATATAAATCAAATTTATTGAGATAGAGCTGTGTAACTGCTTCAATATCGTATTATAATAATCAATCAACCACACAACCTTCTTTAGTTGCGCACTGATATAGTAGAAAAGCGGTGATATTCTTTTTATATTGCCTGCTGCGCGCGTTACGTTACGTTGGAGTGCCTAATTATCTGCTGCTGTGCTGCTTTGCTGGGAATGTATGTTTTTGCTGTTTTTTTTATCAGTAATCATTCGTATTTTTCTCTTTATTTCTACCACCACAACCACTGCAATTGCAACTAGTTGGACTACGCCTTGTGTGTATATAATGTGTGCGTACGATATGTTTCGATGTGTAGATAATGCGGCTGCTATTGTTAATACCTATATATCTTTATGTATGCATTAAGCATCTAGACTACATTACGTTACATTACACAACAAGTGCATTTTTTAGTTACTGCCAAAGCAACGGAGTACAGCATGTAGGTCAACAACTTTAACAATAATATTATTATAAACTAATCATCACAGATAATTATGATTTTAAAAGCTTGCGGTAACAGCAGCCGCGGCAGTTGCTCTTTATTGTGTCCTGTTCTGGCTGTTATATTGGTAGATAAGTATAGGTAATGATAATAGTTAGGTATACTTTTTCAGTAGAGTACGAATTGTGCTGGTTTTTTTTTGTTTTGTTTTACCTCTTGTCTTGTTTCTGTATTGTGGTTTGTTCGTGTGCCTCTTTGTAGCATTTCCATTTGTTTTTTTTATTGTTGAGCTTGTCAGCAATTATGGTTATTTCTTTTTTTTATAAGTAGTACAAAAATAGTCTGATTGATTATGATGCTACTATTAATCGTAGCGTAAAAGTACTAAAATCGACGGGGTAATGGAAGTTGTAAAATAATTACGATAATATATGGTGACTAGTATAGCTACAAGACAGATGTGAGGTAATATAGTAGCAGTACGTTGTACGTTTCCTTTCTTGTTTATTTTTTGCAAAAGGAAATAAATTAATTCGTGGTCGTAAAATAATTTTTATTATTGTTGTGTGTGCAGACTTTAAAAAATAAGTTTATTTTTAAAAGGGGTACACTTATAATTGCTGCCCCAAAGGATTCACACTTGTGTTGTGTGCATGAGAAAAATTTGTGTTTTACGTATGAAGTATGCGCTTTGTTGTTTGTTTGCAATCTTAATGGCAATTTCTGTGTTTTGTTTCGATATTCTTAAATTGTTACGCACTGGCAGAAAGTTGTCAGGGTTGATGAAGAGTAACATTTGGAGTTAGAAAGAAAAAAAACGTATATTAGGTATTCGTACATATACACTTCAGAAAGTGTGTAACAAAATGAAAGATTTGAGTTTATTTTTTTTTAAATCTGGCACACAAAAACAAATTCTGTGGTACTCTGGGGTATAGGGGTTGTCAAATTTTCTCTTTTTTCAGTTTTTCAAGCTGTACAGTTTCAGTTCTTTTTTTGTGGGATGATCCCACAGTCACAGAAAACGTGAAACTTTTTTTCAATAAAATAGAAAAACAAATATGCTTGGTGGGAAGCACGTCGTTTTTCTGTGTTCTGTTAAGCAAGCGTCATTAAATTTCTGTTTAGTGTACAGTATAGGCGTCGTCCTCCTCGCAGCGTCATCATCATCATCATCATCATCATGTCATGAACACCATGAGAGATGAATACACATAAAATGTGTGTGTGTTTACAGTTTAGAGCGAGAGAAAGAAACACTCGGAAAACTTACATGAGTCACAACAATGAAACTAAACTAATGATAACAATAATAAAGAGCGTTGCAACACCTGTGCATTATGTCTGAATGTATTGACATAATATCGACATCAGCAGCAGCATCATCACCGCCATTACTATTACTTATTATTATTATTTAGTTGTTACTAAAAATTTAACCAGTACTCGAGCAGAGAACGTATGCATGGCTGGTTATTTTGCAAACCAATAATACAACAAAACATAATTGAGCATGTCATCTAATGTACGTACCTAACTATTCGAAAAGTAAATACCTACATTATTTCTGCTCTGACAACGACGATGATGCTGATGATGATGCGTGTGACAAAGATAATGAATGGCGGGGCAACAACAGCAGATTAATTTATATGTGTATTAGTTAGTACGCCGGCATCATCATAATCATCTAGTCATTTCGAAATCACTAACGATGACAACGACGTTACATTCAGCGCCACCACCTTACCTTCCCCATAACAACAACCACACGAACACGAACGAACCCATCATTACAATCAGCACCTAGTATCCTATTGTCAAATGCAAAAAAGGATTGAGAGATGATTTTGCTGCTGCTGCCAGAAGTCTACAAATTGTCTTGCATCACCAATCACCCTCATTCACCATCCCCGTCGTATCACATAGTATACTAATTGTTTGTGTGAGTGTAGTTAGTTTCTGGCGTAAAAAATGTGTGCTGTGTTATTATTATTATTAACATTGGCATGATTTGCTCTTTGTTAACCTTCTCTGGTCATCTCTCATCTTCTGCTTTTTTTGGTACGCACCGCTTAGTAAAAACTACAAACCACTTAAGAGCGCACAGCCTCAAAAACCAGCCAAACAATATTTTCTAGTTAAACCTACCTACGTACGTACTGGCTGCGTAGTTAATGAGAGGGCATCATTAGTATTATTATTATTAAGCTGAGACGAGATTTCCAAAAGTAAATTCCTTGACATTTAAATACACGCACACACACAACAACGATTTCCAATTATAGCTGTGCATTTTTGTCGTTTGTTTTGTTTTCTAATTGTCATTTGACCATCATCGTCATCTAAGCAGCAGCAGGATTGTCTATGTAGATAATTGTTTAACTGAAAAGCTGATTGCAACAGCCAACCAGCCGCCACAACGAAGCAACGCAACCCTGCGAGTCAGGGAATTGACAAAATGTAATTAAATCAAGCCATACGCCAAACTAATCAATAGATTTGTTTCTGTCGTGACATTAGAAGTGGTATAGCAAGCAGTAAAATTAAAATTAGCTGACAAAGCTTTGCGTTTGCGATGCTGTAATAGGGAATCGAGTAAATAGAGTGTGGTTGTGTGTGCGTTACAGACCAGAGTGTTGTGGCTTGGCTGAGAGTATCTATGCACGTATGGTCTATTTGGAAAATGAGTAAAAACGTTAATAGTCACATTTTGTTATTTAAAAATAGATGTACCTACATACTAAATGATCAGATACTATTATATTATGTCCCTATCCATCTACCTACTAGACTACTCTGGCTCCAGTGCTAGCAAAATATAACGATGACGAAAAACGCACGAACCATTCGATGCCGTCAATTTATGACACTGCATGCACACATGAAAAAAGAAAACGTGTAGNACCATTCGATGCCGTCAATTTATGACACTGCATGCACACATGAAAAAAGAAAACGTGTAGTTTTTCCCTCTGTGTGTCTGTACAACGAGGTGAAATCAGTTTTTGGTCATTCTGTAATACAAACATAGTAATATTTGTAAAGTAAACCACTTTCAATCTCTCCCTTTTTAATGGTTTCGCTCGAGTTGGACATGCATGCACTGTTTGTGTGTGTCTGCTGTCTGTGCACGTCACTTTTCTGTTCCTCCTTTTGCCCGAATTTTTATTGTCGTTTTAACAAAATTACATGTATGTATTGACATTGGCCCTTGTTGTTTGATGTTCCTATGTAGTATATTATGTGCAAATGTATATATAGGTAGGTCTATCCATATCCCCAAGTTGTTGCAATAAAAATTGACTGTAATAATAATAATGATGGAGGGGTAAATAAATGGTGGTGGTGTGTATGTGGGTACGCTCTTTCAAAAATTGTCCATTAAGTGCTTCTCTAGGCCGAGGTTATTTTCTCTCGCTTCTCTCTCTATAACAGTTTCTATTTTTATATCCTATAATAATGTCACACCAGAGATTTAGTTGGTCTGCCTCTCTCGAAGCTGTAATTTCAGGGTCATTTTGCATTTTTTCTTCTGGGGCTGCTGCCATGTTATTATCAATATCAATATCATGGCTACGAGAAGGATTGTCTCCATGTGATTTTCGTTAATGGTGTGTTGGCGTTGATGGTGACCACTGTATCTATTGCATGACTAAAATGAGTCGTATACGTGTTGCCATTACCGGGTATCTCCAAAAGTAACTCACGAATGCAGTAATAATAATCATAACAATAATCGTAGCAACAGAGTAACAAACTGTGTATATACGTGGCCGTCCCGTTTGTTCTTCCAAGTAATGCTTCATTATTCATTAGTTTTGTTACTGGAAGCCATATTATATTGCATGGTCTGCTGTTCCTGGCACAGAACAATATGAATGAACATATGCCAAAATGCGTGTAGCGTAATAACGTCAAATATTGTATGTACTTATCTCCGTGGTTTCATTTAAACTTCCTAGTTAAGTTTGTCCAATAACCTATTGTCAACAGCGTCACCATTGTCATCATCACATCTCAAACAGCCTTAAAAAACTGTTAACCTTGCCTCTCTCAAAGCGCTGTGCATGTAGCACACAGTGTCTCTTTGCCATTTATACTCACAACCCTTTTGTTAGTTGGCGCAACCCAATAACACGGCGGCGGCGGTGATGGTGGCAACCGTTGCGGCGACCAACTGGCCAACTGACAATTTTTTATTGCATTCACTTACGATGACGGACAAAGACATTGTATTTATTTCATTTATTTGCATGACCATTCAAGATTTATTTTCCTACTGTGTGTGTGTGCTGCGCACTGCCCTTTTCATACTCTGTATAACTCGGGCGGCTTACTATGCGTAAGGGAGACCAGAAACATGTTCCGTTTTTTATTGCCACCACAATACGAAATTCAGAATACAGCACTTGAAGTAAAAAGTAACTTCACCAGCAGGAGGAAACAAATCTAAAGTGCTACATTTTTTTTCGCTTTAAACCTGCAAGATATTATTCAAAATCCAACCCAGTGAATCTTCTCTCCTGGTGCTTGCTGTTGGCTCATTATCATCACATCTTCATGAGTTTGGCTATGTAACTTAAATTGGTTGGTGGTCATTATAATGTGGTGTATCTGCATCTTGTTATGGGGATCATCATCGTCATCATCATTATATTATGCTCACAAACAAACGAAACAACAGCCTCCCAACAACCATAGAGAAGAGATATATATGCAATTTTCACAAATGCGTTCGTCATGCCTAATGGTAGAAAGTGGTAGTGGTCTTGGCCATGGTGATGATCATGATCATGTTTTGCTGTGCGGATGACGACTAGTATTATTGGCTTATGGGTATGGGCAACGTAGATTATTTTTTCTAGACTTCATTTTAAAAAGCACTATTACGTTTTCAAGTAGATTCACATGTGCATTTATTTTGTTTTCTAATGTTTCAAAAAAAGAAACAGTATTAATTCCTCATAAACTACTGACGTATATGTACGTGTGTATGAACATAACAGTATACGCGTAGCCAAGCCATTCACTCACAGTCAGCTACCTCTATTTTAACAGCTCTGAAAAGTTTGTTTGTTGGTTATTTGAGAAAAACGTCAAATTTATCTTTGTAAGTAAAAGTACACTATTTTATCTCTGTCTGTGTGTTTTTTGTGGGGGAGAGATATCTTGCATTATGTATGAAGTCAAGTTTTACATTGCTCTCCCTCTCTGTTTTACACACACACACATACCTAATCAGTTCAGTAAGAGTACCAAATTTAAAAAAATTTAAATCGGTTATAGAGACAACAATAGTTGTAGCAATGTCGCTGCTACTTTTTTAAAATAAATTTAATGGTAGTATTATTCAATGATCATCGTCAAGTATTTGTATTATAGTGTAGTTAAGTTGCATGTTAGTTTGCAAGGCAACAATGAAAAAAATATTCCATGCACTATGCTCTTATACTACATTTAATACCAAGTTTCCATATTGCCTTGTGTTGCTGCTAGATATGTATTGAATTAAAAAATAGTAATAATGAATAAATGGTAGAGGTAACAATAATAAACATATAAACCTAGTTCAGTTGTCTCACAGTACAAGTTTTATAATAATAAGCCTGCCAAACCACCATTCATCACGGTGATGTTGATGCTGTTGCTGCTAGTCGGTATGCACATAAATATGTACGTGTGTGTATTATGTTTAATAATAAAAGCACATTATTGCGTTTTTACTCAACGTTTCCACTCATTAGTATTTATGGCAAAAGGCGAAAAAAAAAGAAAAACAAGGTGTACATTTATTACATACGTAATGCAATGCATATACATATTGTAATAACAATGAAAATAACAATAATAGCAGTAACAATTGTACTTTTTGCATGTAATAGCAACAGCAGCATCATCATCATCATCAACAACGGTGCTGTTATAACATTATGCAGTTAAGCACGTCAAGTGGTTTACCGGTATTGTACGCATCTATCTTGCATGCATACAGACGCAGTGAGGGACGAACATCATAATCATCATCATGTATACCTAATAACTAAACCGACCGACCGACGTGAACTATTTAACTTGCACTGTTCGTTATGATGAATGACTGTGGGATTTTGTTGCGCATGCGAAATGCAATAGCGCAAAGCATAACAATGGAAAGAGCATTGCCATCACCGCAAAGGTGCGCACTCACACATCCCCAGTAAAGAAAAATAGGAGAAGAGAAAGAAAAAGATAATTTAAAACGGGACTAAAAAGCAAATAGGCAGTGTAATGTAGGGTGGTGATGTGTGCAAACCAACTGATGTTTATTGTAATGGAAATGCTCTAGATTATTGCTAAATTGTAGAATCGTATTATTATTATTATTATTATTGTTATTATTATCTTTTATAATATTATTGTATTTTTGAAGGGGTGTTGTTTCGTTTTGTAACTGTTTGATGTCTGTATGTGTCGCGTTTTGAATGCTCAGCAGAATTGAAATGCACAGAAATTGTTACGATTATGATGATGATGATGATGATGACAATGATGACTTTTATAATATATTATGGGGTGATGGGAGGAGGATAGGAGGACACTTTCCTTTAAATTGGGCGCCTTTCGTAGCTACCAGGGCACTGCCTAAGCTGCTACTAAAAGCGAGGTCCCTGTACTGACTTTTGTAGTACCATCACGCTGTTATGTGGATAGTTGATACAGTAATATTTTGTCGTTAAAATGAAACTGTGAGACAGTTCGCCTCACATCGTCAGCCACAACATGGCACAGCAAATTAGAATATTTCTCTCTGCATTTTCTTTTAAAAGTCACATTTACGCTTGGTTTGTTGTTTTGCGAGCCTCACTGCGCGGCGCGGCTGCTTGCCCTGGGTAAATAATCATTCTTCTACGACGATGCTGCGCTGATGATGAAGATAATGATAAATGTGAACATTGTAAATGACAGCATGGAAATTATTAACGCCGACATTGAATGTAATTTAAGTCGGATGACGTTTTTACGATAGTAATAATAATATGTGCAGTGGTGCAACAACAGCCGCGTTCTGTTGGTTCTGATGTCTGATGTGTAACAGCAAAATATATAGACTTGGTTGACCCCTTCAACTCTCGCTGGGTGTCTGCTTTGTTTTTTTTGTTGTCGACGACTATCTGTATCGTCAGCGAGAGGGAACTGTGTACTCCGTTTAGCGAAACAAAATAGCGAGACAAGGAGGAATGTAGTTTGGATTTTAAGACAGACCAAAAAATTAGCACACAAGCGCACATTTATGTAGCACACAGAAAGCCAAGTCGCCTAAAATGTTTCTTGTCACTTAAATTTTTTTATTTATTTTTCTTATCAAATATCTCGTTCTATTATTCGAATTAGCCAAGTTTATTACATTATTATTATTCCTACGGAGTATTCTCATCGTGCTCTTCAACTCTTCACATTCCATGTCTTATGTGTGGATGATCGTAACTGTGATTGTGGTATGTGTGTGCAGTGCAGCGATTGCAATCATACAAAAAAAATCACAAAACAATTCAACGGAAAGAAGAGGCCATCATCATTATAATAAGTAACACTACCACCGCCACCACCAACCACCATCACTTCATTGTCGTCCATTTCATTTTTTTCTTCAAATGTAAAACGTCAAACGAAAAAAATAAAAATAAACGCATTCTTATATTAACATAGATTTTATGTATTTAGTTCATAAAAAGATAATTTATAGGGTTGACTGTACGCCTCCAGCCCTTTTTCATCGCACTAGAAGAAGTAGTAAAAAACACATTACATGTGGATATAGTACTGCGTTGCTTACAGGGCGCGCGCAATGCTAATTCGTAATTGGCAGTTGCACTGACTTTATATTCTTACGGCGAGTTTTATGGTGGAAGAGAGATTACCTAAATGCCTTAAATATGCGTTGCACTATATGTAAGTACGTTGATACGCTCAAAGGCACTTCTGTCAACAAAGTTTGCAGAGTTGAAGTACCTTCTTTTCTACCGTCGCGTCGTCGTCATCGTTATAAAATACATTTTTTCAATAACGTTTCTGTCTGTGTGGTGCTTCGGTGGGATTTTTTCAAGTGTAGTAGTGTTTTGCACTACTTGTTTCTGTACTAGAGAGGCTTGTTGAGGTTAAAGGAAAAGTGAATTGCCATAGTAAAAATCCTTTTCTGGAAAAACGTAGAACAGATGAGGAGGAGGAGGAGGAATGACAATACTAAAAAGGTGGATAAGCCCTTGTCTCTTGTGACGAGTGTAGGGGGAAAAGAGGTACGTACAGTAACAGCCGCGGTACAAGGCTTCAAGTACCGCAATAAAGAAGAGGAGCTTTTTTTGAGGACAATAGTAATAATAATAGTAATAGCAGTAATAACAATGGCCATGTTTGTTTCATATTTATAACATCTTCATTGAAAAAAGGAAGAACGAGGAGAGAGTCACTGTAAATTTTTTTTGAAAGGCAATCGTCGTCATCATCGTATTCATATGTCTGCCCGGTTACGGCATCATTTCCTCACAATTTAGTTGGTTACATGTTTACGTTAATGTATTAAATTTTGAGAAATTAACGCTTCCGGGAGTATTGCTACATTCACTTGAAAGTCAGGCTGAGTATTTAAAAAAAATAAACCTTTGAGTGCGTGGGTGGGGTGGGTGTGTGCGCGCTCAGAGACGGAGAGGGAGAGAAAAGTAAAAATTTCTACGTTTAGGTTTAAATAACATATTAAATGACATGTCAAATGTACTTTCAAGTTGGATGTTATTACCACCACGGTTGAGGATGATGTTGATTAACTTTCTATGTATTAACACATTCTGCGTTTGCTACCGCTGCCGGGGTTGCTGCCTACTGACTGATGTACGGTATAGTGGCAGTCAACAACCAGCAAACCAGCGTAACTGTCAACTGTCAACTATTTATTCACTGTCGTCACTGTGTGCCTTGATGATGAAACTTAACTGACTACGCGTACTACATATTATATATAATCTGCATATAAAAATCTCTCCTCTTTTGATGTGCGATCGTGGGCCTGTATCTGCTGACGGGAAACTTAATAGAAATGCAAAGCATGTGTCACGTTAAATCCGTATGTCTCGACAATTAATGGCGTAAAAATGCGCAAGTGATCATGGCGATGATGATGCACAATTTTAGATGTTATATTTCCGCCGTTTGTATTGCCATCATGCATGCTTAACGTTTTGGCAGGGACGCTTTTCTACCACAAAAATGCGCAAAAGAAGAAAAAAAACTGTACTGATATTATTATTATTATTATTATCTTTGTTGTCGTGCAAAAGGATAATGTAGTCTGAATAAAATGAATGCTACTGTTGCAGTTTGGCTTCCTCTTTGAACCACCAATACAAACACCAACACTCTCAGCGGCGCTCATAATTTTTCCATGCCTTATTGCCGTCTGACAAATCCTTTAGGAAAATGTTTCTTCGCCTTTTCCCCATTTGTTGTATCCAATATGCACACATTGTGCATATGAAAGACATTTAAAAAACAGTCATATAAAATATGCTCATCCTATTCTATTACCACCGTCAAGATAATCAAATAAGAATAGATAAAAAATAAGAATAGAAATTTTCACAAAGGAGTGTTAAAAAATTACTGGTTGAAACCACCACTTCTGCCACCACCACCATTACCAGAAAAAGTTTTACAGTTACTTCACGAAAAAATTCTTTCGGTAAGCTGATTCCTATTATGCCATTATTGCCTTATTTCTTCGTCTTGCGTCTTGTTTTGGTGACTGTGTGTGTGCGTTGCTCCTTGCTTACAGTACAAGTAGCCAAAATCAGACACACACATATATTATTCTACTAACTATGCACTTACAAGTTTAACTGCACAATTGTGCTGACTGTCTATTCAATAAATCCTTTTCTCCAAGAATTATTTTCCGCCAGCTAACAAAATATCCCACCCACCCACACACATATACAAACACTCTCATACAGAGAAACGTTTTTACAAGCAAACATTGGCTCATCATTGGGTAAAAATTAGTAGAAAAAAATGATACTTTGTTGCGTTGTTACAGCTAAAGGATGGACGCATATGTCAGTCATTTTTCACATAATGAATATTATGGCAAATAACCGCGTTGTTACTGCTGCTGCTGATGCTTTTCTCTTTTTGATGACTTGGCTCTTTGACTCGTCGTTAACGAGTAAAAGCAACGGTAGCAATAAACTGGTAAAAATCTATATAATATCATGTTATGCTCTCTCCTTGTCATGTAATATTCCCATCAAACGGCAAATAGTACGATGATGTAAAAAAGTTGTTGGTGGTACGTTCTTGTTGACGATGATGATGATGATGATGATAGGTTAGAAGGAGAATATTACCATGTAGGAAAACCATTAAAATTAAGACTTTACATACACGTTATTGCTGAGGTTGTTGAGTAGAAGGAACAACAATTTTCTCTCTCCCTCTCCCATCCTTTCTTTTCTTTGCTGTGGTTCTTTTTTAGTGCGCGGAACGGGATACACTTAAAAACGTAGGCGGATGTTATTATACTTGCTCCACTGTCATGTCATCATCATCGTCGCCAGGAGGATGATCATTTAAAAAAGAATCTCAAGAAGAAAGGAGTTTTCGGAGAGTACTACTTGTACGGCTAAAGCATGGCCAGTGAACACTGACAAAAAATAATGAGAAGTGACACAAACCTGTTTTATTTTTATTGTTGTTATTAATATTATTATCATTATTAATATATCCACTACTCCCAAAGACAGAACGAGAGGGGGGATGGGAGGAAGGTCTGTTCACCGTACTGGGCTGAAATCATAATAGGAGGGAACACAAAAAAAAACAATTTTAATTCTTTTGCCTTGTTTCGCCTCTCATGTTGATTAAATGGTGGAAATGTGTATCTCGCGTTGTAATGCTTTGTCAAGGCATTATTACACATATAGCCACCAGGTTTTTTACTCTTTGGGATAAGACAGCAGCAACTCAAGGAGAAGGAAAGCAATCAGTCTCATCTTCTGCTACATCAGTAGAATCATGATCGTCGTCGTAATCTTCATTCTCATTTGCTTACTCATTACCATGTTGTAAGATGCTTAGGTATGTACGTAAAGTAAATAGGTGCTATTTGGCAGTTGTTGTAAACTGTGCTTGTGAATGTTTGCTTTTGGTAATGTAGGAACGAAAGATATGTATGTACAATGGCATATATTCGATTCCTCGTTTGGGTTTTGACAACTATAACTATGAACACGATGACGACGATAATGGTGACGGTTGTTTTCCTTATTTAAATGTTGCACTCTTGTCTGTTTGCATTTATTAGTGGCAAGTGTGTCCGTTACAACGTTTGTCAGGCAGGCAGAAGAAGACGAAAAAAATGCATATGAAGATGAATGATAATAAACATTGACATTTTCATTGCATTGTTTGGAAGATGAAGAAGACGAAGAAGAGAGAGGGAGAAAAGTAGTAAATGACAAAGTGTTGTCAGTCTATTTAGACGATTGAGTGAATGGTCAAATATTTTAATGAATTTCGATTAGCTCATCATCATTTTATGGTGCATGTAGTCTTTTATCATGTTTGCAGTGTGTAGTTGTAGTTGGGCTAAATAGCTTCGCAACAGAGAGTGTGTAATAGTAATAGGCAGCAAAAGGCGTACAGGTAACCCATATATTATTATTATTATTTATTGAAAGGAATGGGCAAGTGACGTCTTTTATTTGTCTGCAGCGAAAAAAACACACACACACGAGAGGAATATTATTGACAAAACGAGTTTTAAATTTGATTTCTATGTCAAACTAACTATCTGACACACGAAAACGGTAAAAGAAGTCAAATTATTTGAGAGAAAAAAATCTTTTGGTAGTCGTCACTTGTTCGTCAGCAACAACGAGCTCATAAATGAGTGAGGAAATGCAACAATGCTCGTAAGAAGCTACATAAGAAAAAAATGTCATACTTTCGGATTTTTTCATGAATTGATACTTTCATGAATTCTCTCTCCGTGATGGTGGTAGTTGTGCTAGTAATACTGCTAAATGGTACGTGGTAGCAAAAACCAAAAATTCCTGTTTACATCAGCAGGGTGTCGTAAAAGAAATCCGTTTTTCCCCAAAGTAATTTGAATTTTTCATGAGAAAATGCACCAAACAAATGCAGCAATAAAGTTAGGGATGGAAGGAGACATAAGTAAACTTAACTAAAATGCTGGTTATTTGGCTGCAGGCTGGTGGTGGTGTGTGATGTGTTTGTACAGTGTTGTTGCTGCATCATTATCATCATCGTCATCTCTATTCGAAGTATCCATCTACATCGATGACGGCGGCGGCGGTGTGAAGGAGGCTTGCAAATCGTCTGATGGCAGTGTGCCATATGCGTCTCTCTGGCATGACCCTCGACTTGACACATTGCTCTTTTTTTCTATGTCGCTCTTTCCCAATAGTCAATAATAACATTATAATGAGATTGCACATAATACCACTATCCCTCCACTTCGCTACTTCTTCTACTCCGGCTAGTTAAATCTACTTTGTCACTCGATTCAGAAATACGTGTGTGTGCAGACATTCAAAGCCGCTTAAAAATGCACACCAATTTCGTGCAGTCTACAACCTAAGTATGTATATTCCGCTTGTATCATCATACAAACTGACTTGCAAAAATATCTATGTCTCACCCACTTCGTGTACCGCTGCCGCTGTTTGCAGTTAAATAATGTACACAAGTGAATGGAAACTTTGTCAGAATTCATGCATAATTTTTCAATGCTTCGTTCACCGTCCCAGAGTGGTAGTATCGGTCGGTGCAAAAGAGAGTGGGCAGGTTTCTCACAAAAATGAAACACTCTCTACAGAGACCCATATTATACACATGCCGCTTACGACTAAAAAGAAATATATCCAGCTTGCGTTGTACTACAACTTTATTACTTTTGGCGGCTCATACGCTCCGCTCTGCTGCTAACTCAACCATTAACTGTTAATTTTGCATGCCCGCATAAATGTTTCACTGTGTGTGTGTGTGTACTGGGAGTAATGATGATTCCACGGGAAAAATCGAAAAGTAAATAAAATTACAAAACCGTTAACTAGGTATCTCCATGCCGTAGAAAGTAATGCTACAAAAATGTTTTTTGTCTGGTTTTATTATTACTCCTGCTGCTGATCTGCTCCAGGTGAATTTTCTGTTTGCTACCGTTCTACGAAATGTATGATTGTTTATAAAAATGGAAAACGCCAGGTGAATAGTTCTTTTTACGATTGACAGAGTTTTTTAAAACAGAAAATTAATAGAAGATTCTGTAGTAGTGGCAGCGACACACAATGATACAATATTTCTATCGTCGTACGTAGCTGCAGCTCTTGAATTTTTTTTACGTTGTTGTTTGTTATTGTTACTATTATGCTTGTATAGCATGTGGCATAATTATTACTCTCCTGACCGTTTTACGTAGGTGCCATAAGAAAACTGGTAAACTAGGTTGTAGTATGTTTAGAAAAAGCAGCAGCAGCAGTCAGTCATAGTTTAAAAAAATGTTATATGGATCAATAAACAGTTCACCACCAGAACTTTTCCATTCCCCCGCCCGTTTCCTTTTTCGTCTTTGCACATTTCATTTTTGAGAACAAGTCCGCCGTCATCATCAGCAAAAGAAAAATATTCTTGTAGTAAATATCTAAGCCAACCACGGGCTTACAATGTAGCAAAAAAGGCTGCTGTCGATGATGATGATGATGACGATGATCCTAATGATGAGCAATCCTTTCGAAGTCTTTACTCTGGTTTAACCTACATTACAAAGCACTGGTTTGTTTTTTCTTGTCCTGTATTGCATATCATCAGCAGGCACACAGCCTCAAAATGATAAATAAAACAGTCACTAAGCATTAGATCTCTACCACACGGCACGGCGAGAAAACAAGGTGGAATTAACGAACGGAAGCTGGTACAGATCAGTGTTTTTTTTTAAAAAAATTGAATATTAAATAATAAATCCAACCTAAAAATCCCAGTTTATATTTAGTATTTTTGTCTCCCAAGAGGATGATGGTAGTGTCGTTTTAGAATTTATGCAAAATCGATGACGTACCTGTCACGTACAACGGCAACCGAAAAGAAGCTTCGTTTTTCCAAAGTACTGGCAAATAGGCCTAACCCATTTTTTTTTTTAAAAAAAAGTTTTGATGTAGAGTTTTGGATTAAATGTTACTCCTGTGACTGCTACTTTTCCTGTGATGAAGAAATAGTAGCTTTTTTTGTGGTGAAAAAGAAGTGTGATGTCTCTGGGAATGAAACCAGGATTACCATATATGATTCAGGATGCAAGATGAATAAAAAATAATTTTGTAAAGCCATTACTCTACCAAACGATAGTGTTGGAGTATAAATTGGAGATATGATGATGAAACGGGAGTTCTCTGCGGGGGATGGAGTTGTTTTTTTTTGTTTGTCGCTACTGTTCACTCTAAATTCGGTTTATATTCCATCATCATCATCATCCCTATACAAGTAGAGGAGCCTCCCAGAGCAGAGAAATGCCAGAGAAATACACCAGATTTTGTCACAATTATTTTAAAACGCTGATGAAATGGAAATAACTAGGTACTGTTTACAGACAGTCAGGCCAAGAAGAAAATGAGGCGAAAAAAGTGATAAAACAAAAAAAACCTGCAAAACTACACAAACAAAGGAAAACACACTGAGACTCGATGTCTGCTTGCGTTGCCTTTGTGCCAGTTTTCTTTGTTTCTTCCTTTCTTTCTTTTGTCGAGCAGAGAGCGGGAGTGGAAATGATGACGGGAAAATGAGAAACGGAAACGAAATGTGAGGGAGAAAAGATGCTAGGTAATAAAAGTAACAATAACAATCACAATGCTACATTATATTTATATGCGTAATATTATGGTTAGTTAATACTATTACTATTATTGTTATTGTAATATTATGCCTTTTGTTTTCCTGTATTGCGGGATTGATAGTTGATAGTATGCCATCATGACGATGATAATGATGATCAAGATAATACCTCTTTCTTACTGCTATCATCAAGCTGCACTTCCTTCTACGCTATTATAACTTTGACTACTTGATTTTTCGGTCGGTCGGAAAAAAAGTTTTTTTTTTCGATGCTCACGATAAAATGTCTTTTTCAGCACAAAGCTCATGCTGTTCATGTGTGTTACGCAAGCATTTATGGCGCTAGCGTGTCTGTACATTCACTGCCCTGGTTTTTTTTCTCGTAAAAGGAAGTATCTCTTCTTGTTGACCAGTAAGTGAGAAGGATGATACGATGCTGATGCTGTTCTTCAAGTTGAATGTAGAGAAAATGGAATGTAAAAAAACAACTATGTAAAAACAGAAAAGGCAGCCCCAGCAAAAACAGCAACAACCGCAAAATTTTCTGTTAATCTGTCTTGTAGTACATCGAAACCAAATTAGGCATGATGTGTTATAGCGCATGTAGCAGTAACTAGTAGGCAGCAAGTAATTATCTTGCAGTGTTTCGTATTTCGTTTGTAACTGTAGAGAAGAGAAGAAGATGGTGATGCCGCTGATGTGTGGTAGAGGGATGATGTGAAATGATACACACACGCGGACTGATTGTGAGAAACTTTTTCTAGTTAGCTCAGAGCTATTTAATATTTTATATGGAAGAAGGAAGAGTCATCAACTTTTTTTTCCTTTGCTTGCTCATTTTTGGTTATATGAGGATGTCAAACGGCATGATGATGCGAGAGCGTTTAAGATGAAGTATGCAAGAGAGCAATTTTTTGTTGGGGGTTTGTATGCTTCTGCTGCTGACTGCAAAGAGGAGGACTAGTTAATAATGCCGAAACCGACAATGTTGAAGTGGACACTGTAATAATGATAATGTTGTTCCCGTGAAGGGAATTATTATTAGAGGATGAGTATGAATTATTCCATCGCGTCAAATAAAATGTGGAAAAAAAACTTGCATTGTGTTAATACAAATATGGATATGCATGGTACACATATACGTGCGTATATAAACCTCCGTCAAATTTCGGGTTTCTACTGGAGTTGTGCTATATAGTTGACTAATTTGCCGTCTAATTACCTATTATAAAATTAAAAACGTGAGTACGTAGCATAATATATTGCTTGAAGGAATCCGGTAAAAGTTGAAATTAAGTCCATTTTGTTTTCCCTTGTGTTGTTTTTTATGGTCGCCGTCACAGTCGCAGCTCTATCATTATATTTGTAATTCGTAATCATCATTTTCGTCATCGTCATCCTTATCATCAAATTAGTTCACAAGGTTCATCAATCTCCTTTCAAGATGGCGAAACCTTAAGAATGAATAGGTAGCTCGTATTTTGAACACACATTAACAGTTTAGTCATCAACAAATTTGCGACTTTGACATACCGGAAGGTTGTGTGTAAATACGCTGCAATGTTGAAATTACCATTTAAGTGGTTTCTACTGTTGGGGCTATTTAAATTGCTGTTTTGTATTTATGTTTGATCACCTCTCGAAGAAAAATATTATTATAACTTGAGTCAGTCATATCTCTGATCCTGCTATCTGCTCTCAGGCAGTTTGCGGAACTGCACATGATGTATTTAGTCTCTTCAGGGTAATCAAAACAACATGATGACAGCTATTGGCTACTGACTGGCTGACTGGAAATTAATGAAGCGTGTAGAAAAAAAATAAAAAATAAGCAAGCAACAGAGTTTTGTAACTTGATATTACCCAAGTATTTACTCACTTGCTTCACCACTTACACAACATACAAACTGCTGCTGTATAACTCCTTCATCTTTCGTTTGTATTTTCGTCGTCTTTACTTTATGTGACATTATGGCCAATATTGTATTTTATGACGGTACTAACGTTGAAAGGTTTATTTTTAATGAGACCATTTCATGGGACTGTTATGTCTGCTTGCAACCAGCAACTCCCGATGACGACAGTGTGCATGTATTTTTTTTCGTTTTCCTCTGGTGGCCTGGCGTTGGCAATATTGGTGATGCGATTATGGTGAACAGTGAATAACGATGAGGACGATGAGGATTATGATGATCATGGCGAGATTTTTTGGTTTGCCATGCAAATTCTTCTTATTCTTCTGAGATGATCAAAGGTTCTTCTTGTCATTAGTCATCAGGTTGCGATGTTGTTCATGAATTTTGAACAGGGGTACTTTTTCAACGTGACTAACTTGAGCAGGGAGCAGATAAGTCAAGTTAGAAAGAGACAAAGAAGAAAACAGTAGTCAAATTCATTGCTCTGCGATGTCAGTCAAGTAGATAGAGGGGGAGAGTAACAGAACAGCAAGGCCATTAGAGACAAGACGAAAAAATGAATTATGATTACAACTTTTTCGAGGTAAAATACTACCTACCCCTGCATCATCATCATCGTCGTCGTTGTCGTCGTCAGCGCAACAAAGTAGTGTGTGTGCACACAAGTAACTATCGTCGTTAGAGACGAGACAAAAACTGTAATGATTAATTTTATTTTATTGTACAGCAGTAGTGACAACTGTTTTGTCTCATCGTCATCATCAGGCGATATTGCTACGCCCAAAAGTCATAAATACATCATAAAGCACACACAAACATACACCACGGAGTAGTCATCACAATAATGTAAGCAAAAAAAGACCCTGCCTGTTGTGATGGCTTTACCACACACAACCCACATCACATTTGCCATCAATTTAGAAATTCTCACCGTTTTTTTGTTTTCCGTCATGTTTACTTAAACCTGTTATGGCAAACGCGCTCTGTCTCTCTCTCTGTCCTTTTGGCCCTCATATCTTAAATCTAAATAGCCTTTCACCAGCCCATGGAAGTGGTATAAATAAAGGTAGCACTGTTGGATGGAGTGATGGGGTATATGCACACAAAGCCTAACCAACCAATACTTTTTCCACTCACAGAAAATAGCCTACTTTATTTGACTCTTTTGGTCACATCATCGTCGCCGTCGTCACTCACTATATTGGTTTTTGGTCGTGCAGCGGCAGCAAGTATCAGTATAGCAATAGAAAACCTGCTGTAGTAGTAGTTACAGCGTAGCTGAAAGAGTTCGATGCATTCGTGTATAAATTGTGTCGATTGAAATATATATATTGAAGTACACTCAATACTAAACTAAGTTTTCCCCTCTGATGTAACCCCAGAGGGCATGTAATCTCCCATATTATGGATATGCTGAACTTGATAAACTCTTTCGTACGGAGCGTTCACACGACATGAACGTAACACTGGAATATAAAAATGCACATTTCTCTCCTAGCGCTCCTTGCGAGACGTGTTTGACCAAGAAAATC
>JAHZNB010001575.1:0-19305 GCA_027744295.1 Callyntrura guangdongensis
AGAGATGGTCGGTCTTTTTTATTTAACGCAGATGTCATTAAAAGTATTCGCGAGAGAGAGAAAAGGCTGTGCTGTGTGCACTAGTATAAGGGGGTAAAGCGATTAAAATTCACGTTTTTTTTATCAATTTCTACTTGGTGCGGATAAAGGGCAGTGTGTATACCTGCCTTTCTAACACGCTGCCATTCATGCCCAGTGTGTCCATCGTGGTTGTAGTCGTGTTGCACGTTACATGATTTGAGACAATAAACGACAGAAAAATAAAGCGGATATTAGCTACAGAATAGCTTATATATTGCACAAGATTGCTTTATCACATGAAAGCAACGAAACACACACAACACAACAACACGTTTCTTTTCTCCACTTGTCGTGGACACCAAAGACCCTGCCATTAGCCCGGGTGAAATGTTGTATTAGGTGCTATCTTAATCGTGATCGCTAGGATATCAAGGCCATTGTAGCGGCAAAAACATGCGTAAAAATGGACATTACTTTTGAAAGTTAGTGTGTAAATGATACTGCCGTACGGGGGATAAAATGTCGATGTATATATTACGAGAATGCAATATCAAGTCAACGTCAACTTGTTTTTTTATAGAACCACGTGACGGTTATTACTAATTTCCTGTATTATTTCCATTTCATATTAATAGTTGCTAGATGAAAGAGAACAAGCTTATGACATACCCGGTGCAGTATAAATTGAGCGGTTCGCCCAAACAACAATATTAAGAAGTATGACGATATCCCGAAAATAAAAAACTTTTGTCACAATCTACACCACGTACAACGTACAAATGTATTAGTACTGTGGTGCATATTATGACAACAGTCATCTCACTGTTCACTTTATTTAAAAACTTTTCCGGGCTGTGGATTTCTTTGAAGGGGCGAGCTATTATGTAGTGATACAGAGGTACATAAGCTTTAGTAAACTGTAAATGTCAAAGTAGGTTTTTTGATGTTATTTGTTATTTTGTGCCGTCTAGGTCGATATGGTCTTGCGGCTTTATCCTTTCTTATAATTACGTCTTGATGGCCGTTTCACGGTATTTTAGATGTAGCCCCTGATATCATACATACTACACGACCCGGTTTGGTACAAGCCAAGTACATCCACCCGAGTAAAGTGTCGTGGTGGTTGGTGGTGGTGGTTTTGTTATGAACTTTGATGAGGAATTTGCATGTTGAGATTTTGTACAGCAACTAAAACTCCTGTTTTCTCTGCCTTATTCATGATGTATGTATACTGCACTCTAGTCTTAAAGGGAACCGCGCGCGCCTCTCTACTAGTTGTACTATTATAGTAGAAATGACTGTTTCTGTTTTATTTTAATAATGATATTGACTGGCTCGACCAACCACCACCAGCTTGTGCTTTATTTTTTAATGCTCTCACTTTCAGTTGAGCAGCAGTAGTAGTAGTACGTTTCCTACTGATGTTGTGTTTGTTGCTGTATTGTTGTAACTGCTACTGCCGTGATGAGAAGTACCGGATGGAAATGATGGACAAAGTTTGGAAATGAGTTGGTAGAAAATCTCTAGAGAGAATGAGAGAGAGAGAGAGAGGATCGACAAGCTGTATTGTTGTAACTGCTACTGCCGTGATGAGAAGTACCGGATGGAAATGATGGACAAAGTTTGGAAATGAGTTGGTAGAAAATCTCTAGAGAGAATGAGAGAGAGAGAGAGAGAGAGTGGATCGACAGGAGAAAATTGTTGTAGGCAAAAAGTCAGAGCGGCAATTTAAACGCGGAGAAGGGATCCGTTTTTTAAACCATAAGTTTTGCGTAGAAAATGAAGGAGGAGTGAATGGAGCGTGCTATTGGATTGCGACCGCTACTCACAGCAAAACTTAAACTTGTTTCTCTCTGTATACATAACTAACTGCACATACTGATGCATAATACTGCCACAGGCTTCATAATAACACGGGTGTAGGCACAGATTATTTGTCCCAAAAGACGGATACCTAGAGCCCCGAAAGAGAAACAGGGAGTAGAAAAAAGAGATTTTTAATAGATCCGTTTTTACGATTATTATTATTCGTTNCGAAAGAGAAACAGGGAGTAGAAAAAAGAGATTTTTAATAGATCCGTTTTTACGATTATTATTATTCGTTTCATTTACATTTTATTTGATATTATTATGCATACTAATGCAGTCCTACCTGTCATAGTCATGGAGCATTAAGCAAGGCACAATTAAAGTGCAAATGAAAATGGATTATTTTTTTTCATACCCTTTTCAAAGAACTAATTGTATAATTACAGTTTTGGTGAAATGAACGCCGAAAAACGGGAAATTTGTGCACAATGTGGTGTTGTGTGACTACGACGATGAGAAAAATGTGTACATTGCCGCACTACTACAGAAGGTGTGTACCTACACAAACAAATTTCCTTAAGGAGAAAATGAGGAGAATTTTCAATTAGATTAAACTAAGGAGCATTAACGACAGCCCGACAACATACGTAACAATAGAGAATAGTAGCAATACGAGAGGACTAACTAGTGGTGGAAAGGCATTATACCTAATAAGCTTTATTGTTATTTTTATTATTACAACAGCAATGGTAGCAATAATAATACGAGCCAAAAGCCAAGTAGCAGAGAGCAGCGCAGAAGAGCGACGGATTGTTTTGGTGGCGATGATGATGACGATGATGATGATCTCTTTACATATTTCGCTTTGCTGCCACTGCTTTTTCTAATACTGCCTTGGTTCTTCTCTCCAAATGTCGATCTGAAATTGAAATCTGTTTTAGAATGGGTTTTTAATGTGAGCTGCGAGGCGTAATTAAATGCAGCAGGTTCACATCACTACGAGACACTACACACACACACAACATTGTGGGGGTAGTAGGAGAAGACTGCAATTACTTCGTATCCATAATGGTGATGGCGAATACATAATGGGGAAAAAGACAAGACAAGAAGCAAAACTTGGTTGTTGTTTTTGGCCATTATGAATCCAATTTTTCATCATCAGCATCCTTCTCATCAACATTATCATCATCTGTTGTGGTGTTTTTGCATATTACTATACACACACACAGTCAACGAGTCGTTTCTTAAAAGAGGAAGCCGTTTGTTGCCGTTTCGGAAAAATATAATTACATTCACCAGTCCAGAGGTATCAACCAACCTCCTCTCTGAGCGCAGAAGCGTCATCAAGAACATCATCAGCATCCTTATATTGCTGTATAATTGGATTCATTGAAGGTTCAATTTGGCGCACATAAACAAGAGCAGCAGCAATAATGTTGCGTGGTAGTAGCACACACATACAAACACTCATATTAATAAGTTGATGGGAAAATTGGTCGTTTGCTGATGGTTGGTTGGTATGGAAATCGTAGAGTGTAAAAACGTACATCTAATCTGATTAAAACACATGGGTCTCTAGAATTTAACATGCTAGGAGATAACAAGGCTAGCAGGTTGATTTTTTTTTCTATTAAGCAGGCTTATCCATAGTCAAATTGAGGTAATAATAAGGATGATGATAATGTTGCTCAACTACTTTTTCATTGTTTTATGAAAAGGTCCCAACAACAGCAGCAACAGAGAGCTGGCGTGTAAGTAGACACTTGGAAATATCTTAAGTGTACGGACAAAGGCAAAAGGAATATTTACAAAAATGCTTACAAGAAAGCTGCTCTTTTGGTTTTTTGATAAGTGATGATGCGGTAGTTGGTCGTGTGTTTGTGTGTGTGTGTGTGTACCAGTGTTGTGTGACGAATACAAGAAAACTTTGAATGTTGAAGATTAAGATGGCAATCTGAATGATTTGTGGGGCCATCACATACAAGCTGTGTAAGAGAAACGATGAATGCTCATGCACTTGTTCATATTAAACTTACATTTTGATGGGGAATTCGTTTTTCAAAAACCAAATTATCCGGTGATACAGCAGTAATTATAAAAAAAATCTTATCTGTTGCTGCCAGTTCTATGGGCTAATTTAGATTGGCAGTTTGTACACAAAGGTAAATAAAGCAGTATAGATAGTTTTTGATGGGTAGTTGATATGGTCTAAAGGAAATGAGGAAGAAGTAATTTGCTTTTGAAAAATATATTTTTTTAAAACCATTTATTCTTGTTATCAGAGGAATAGCAACGTCATGCTATACATATTATGTGTACTTACAATGTACAGGCATGGCATGTGTGTGTGGGGAAATGATTCGGGATTATAAAATAGTTTTGGTCTGGTGCATTGTCAGAGGAACGTTTTGCAGGGACTTGAGTTGCGTCAACAAGATGAAATGGGCCGCTTGCGCTTTAGAATTACAATTACAAAGAATGTATTTTCAATTGCGGTAATTATTGTTGGGATAACATTGTTTTGGTGGCGGTAGTGGTATGGTGGAACGAAATGACTTTGTGTATCAGTATACCTGAAAAAAATGCCCTGCCGAAAATACACACCAATCGCAATCTTCAAAAGAAAAGGTAATAACTCCAATTATATCGTCTAATTATCTCCCTTTTTAGCCAGCCTTCCACTAAACTTGATACGGTAACAACAACAGAAACACTCTGCTGTAGAAAAAAAGGCAGACAAAGAAAAGGAACCATTTTCCTCCACCACCGATGATCACCTGGCTGTTACCGCTACTACATTTTTACTACCCAGAAAATTTTCACCAAAAGGTAGAAAATACCTGAGGTACCTTTTCACTCGTACAGACGCAAAAACAGTAACGACCCATTACAATCAGCAATACACACAGAGTCAACAGTAAAGCTTTGTGTATTCCAATTTAAAAGAAACACAATACAAAGTGCTAAATCTACGTCGCTACTACTAGTAGTAGTTGTCCAAGTCTCTTGATGCCCATATAGCAATGAGCAAAGGAAAAAAATCAACCTTCTTGTTAATCTTCCTTTTCTAGATGATCATGATGATGATGATAATAGACAGTTAGTGTGGTACACAATGTTTTTATCGTGGCTTAACATGCAATTCTAATGGTACATTAGTAACTGTTACTACACTCTGGCTGCCGCACACTAAAGGACTGCCGGAGAAACCAAAGCCAGAGAATAGAAGAGAGACAAAGTCAAAAGTATCAGGTTGATCATCATCATGACGAGAACGACGACGATGATGATCGGGATTATTGGCCACCACAGACCAAGAAGCAGTAATTGCACCGATTATTCCCTAAACTGCCATTTTTTCTAATGCTTAAAATGCTGATGGTGGCAGTAAGAACCGCTACTACTGTGAGTGGTCCGTAGTCCGTGGCATTTTCCAGGGTAATAATGGACTAATTAGAGGTCACCTGAGTCCACTCCATATACAAGAAACCAACCTCTTACTCGCCATTTTCTTGGTCATCGTCATCGTCGTCGTGATGGTTCTTTTCTCATTCCAACCAACTAAAATAGCTGTTTAGACTGTAAAATAAAAGTACGTTGTTATGGCTAGTTAGTTACTATGTCGTAGTTGACTACTAGTGAATTTTCCCAACCACATTTTTGTTTTTACCCCCAACAAGAAATTGAACATGCCACAGGAAACAAAATAAGAACGACGACAGACAGGAAAACAGATAGAAGGAGACAGTTCTCCAGAGAGAAGCGAGAAAGAGTCCAGTTGTGGAGCTTATTTTTTCGGTGGAATGCTCATTGGACATGACAGAAATAGGCAATAAAAAGCAAGATTAAGATTGTGGTCAGCAGAAGGCCACAACCATCACTGCGCACTACTACTGTACAGTCCTATAACGTGACACTATTAGTCACTATTGCCACCGTGGCTCCATTACGTTCATCGGGGTTGTTACGGCTTCAACCACGAGAAAGTGTCGTATACACGAGGTTATTTTAATATACGAAATGCATGCATGAAGTAAACGAAACACAAAACGAACTTATAAACATCATTGTACACATAACCACATTCTCATTACGACGCTGTCTCGTTGGTATCCCCGCATTTTATTTTTTTTGTTGTACATGGCGTTAGGATGTTTTTTTATGTTTTCGTTGTTTTGTTCTTACTTATTTTCTTGATGGGTGTCCGCATGCCATCATCACCACCACAACCACTACCCCCATCACTATTTCCATTGCTCATGATCATCATCACCATCTTATTCATTATTATGATCATCGTCATTGTCGTCATTCCAGCTCACCCAGTGACAATGATAATGATGCGGAGTGACACAGCATAAAATGAAAACATTCCTTGTTTCCAGAAGAAATAAAGCAGGATGCATAGGGGGACTCATGCTATGTAACCATCATCAAAATGAGTCCTTGAAAAAAAGAATCCCTATCTCCCTCTGACTACTTACCTACCTGCCTACTTGGTGGACAACAATGGAAATAAATGGTGGTTTTATTGTTGTCCCCCTGCCTGCGTTCTTGTTGTTGATGATAGACAAGAGGGCTTGGTTTATGACAGAAACAGCAGCAGCGGCAACTACACAGTGGTGGTGGCGGTGATGATGGTCATGACGACGATGATAGTAATAATGGTGTTGAGAGGTATGACGATATTGACGATGATGTGATGTATATACGACAGGAATAATATGATTTTTTGGTTGGCAAGGAATAGGTATGAACATGTAGCATGAATGCATATTATATTCGTAGCTTGACTTTGCTATTCCAAAGCGTTTCTCCATTTCTGACTCACAATACAATCAGATACTCACACACACACACAACCTTATTGTCAGTTATAATGTAATAATGTAAAGTATTTGTAGCTGCAGAAAACATGCCAAAAAGAAGAAAAACAGGCATTCTTTTTGTCTGTGGCAAAGTTATTACCACAATAGCTCAACAACATCACAAGCAACTTGTCTCTTTTGCTTGTTTACTAGTAGGAGTTAGATGGAGTACATTAAAGGGAACACTTTTTCATTTTTCCCAAGAAGGGGCAGAGAGAGAGAGAGAGAGGCGATGACGAATAAAGTCAGTCACAGTACTATGTACCCAACCAAAAGTGAGTAGTTTTATATTCTTTTTATACATATAAAGCAGAATAACTGCTGTTGCTGTTCTCTGGTGGTGCTGCTAAAGAGAAAAAGGATGAAGATAATAAAAGGGAGAATAATAGAGCATTTTGTTCCTCATGCCTCAGTCAGTCCCTACCAGAAACTCCAGCAGAAGAGTAGCGAGCGACGAGAGAGAGGAGCTTGAAAAAGCGAGAGGGTTCTCTTCTCTCCCTCTCTATCCAACAACCCGTGTGTATACGTACGAACGTCTCTCTCCTTTTGTCGTCCTGTCTGACTCGTCTATTCTCTGGTAATAAACTGAGCGGCTTGCTGAGACAAGGGGCTCAGTACCAATTCTCTCGTTGAACAGTGAACAACGTAAAAATAACCTTTTTTTCCAGTTTCGTCTCTCACTGTCATACACACACGAAAAAAATGCACAACTGCACACTCGCACAAGAAAATCAGCCTTGTTTTGTGTAGTGTCGTCTGGTCGTGTGTATTTTATTATTATTGTTATGAAAAAAAATCGTTTTTTAGAAGCGTTGTTTAGTCGGCTAAATATTAACGTGATTGCTTGAGCAACGTGCTTTTGTGTAGTAGAGCGAGAGAGGTAGTGGTGTGGTGTGGTGGTCCGATTTTTTTTGTGTGCAATACATACCACTTAAAAGAGGGAGAAAAGATAGGAGAAGCTGGTGCCGTTTTGTCAATTTTTAATTAAAAATGTAAAAACTTTTTCTTCTTCATTTGCATTTATTGTTGCCGTGGTGGTGGTGTTGTCAGAGGAGGAAATTGAATGTCTACCTACCTACCTTGTAGAGACAAAGTATTTTGTAGACATTTTGTGCTATAGAGTACTTGTACTGTTTTTTTCTCGTACGCAGTACTGCACAAGTCGTTGTGCGGATAGTTTTTGTGCTTTAAATGTGAGATTACTTAAGAGAAAATTATACAGACACACACAGAAAGAGTTTAAAGCAGAGATCGCAACAAACTCACACTACACAGACACACATCAGCAGTGGAAAATAAGAAGCTTTATTAAAACGGAAACAGAAAGAGAGGAACCAACAGCCAGCAGGAGCATCAGAATCTTTTCATGCAAGAGGAGAACAAGAACAATGGTAATAATAAAAAAGGATTCTTTTTTTCAGAGATGAAGCAATAAAAAGGAATGCGTTTTCTCCATAGCCCTTCTTCTCCTCCTCCTTCTTCTTGTGAGGAAAACATTTCGTTTTATGACGGGATGACGACAGTGCTCTATACTGTTGGTTGGTGATGATGATGTCTGCTTATTTTGAGTTTGGAGGACAGAATAAAGAGGAGAGGGAGAGAGAGGGTATAGGTATATGTAATATTGAGAGATTTCTTTTTCATATTCATGCATTTCACATTTTTATCGCTTTCATCCTCATCAACACGAGGATCATATCCTCTTTGTGTACATGTTTAAAATTTTGGTATAATACTGGCAACAAGATTGGTGAAACCAAGAGGAAAGGGTGATGTGTCATTTTCGTGTTTCTGCCATATGCACAAAAGCTGGGTTTTCTAAAATAGTACAAAGCCGAGGGAAGATTTAAAGTAGGAAAATCTTTTGGGTGGTGGAGCTGACGATGATGATGATTGCCTTATCTTTCATTCATGAAGAAATAAAGAAAAGATGATATTAGAGGTAGGATTGGGTGATGATAAACCGTGAAACATGTCGTATAACGTGGTAGACGCAAACAGGAACGAAGAAAATTCAAATCATGTTCCGGTAATTTTTCTGTACCGGAGCATTAGGATTTACAGGGTATGTGAATATTTGACGGATTTGATGTAATAAGCGGAGAGATAGAGGTGATCTTGGAATGATGAATTGCTGAGATGAGGGGTTTTGAAGGTTTATCTTGGGAGAGAGAAAGATGGTGGTGGTATGATTTGCGGTGGCGTGCACTTGTGATGATGGGTGTTGCGAACGTGACAGATTATGGCTATCTTTATGCAGAACATGATGGAATGAGTGTGTGTGAAAGAGAGTTGAGTAGGCTGTTTCCTTGTCGCCAGAAACGACGACGACAAGAGCCTGGTCTACCGAGAGGAAATTACCCTTTGCGCTGCGACAAAATTGTATGGAAACCTCAACACACAGCTGCCATTAACAGAAAAACATATTTATGACGGGATAAGAGGAATGGGATGAGTTGACAATAAAAATATTTTCAACTCAAACAAACCAGTTTTCCAATTTGACATTCCATCGTGTTCTGCTGATATTTTCTGTCGCTGTCTCTACAAGTAAAGTAGGGAAAGAACACTAATAGAAAAAAATATGTTGTTGTTATGCATGCATTCTGTCTCCAGCAATAATCCCCAAAAAGAATGAATTGCTGTCCGATACGTTTTATCTTAATGAGCCTTTTGAGTGGCACTTGAAAACATCTCAAATGACTTGGTCGACAAGTTTTATTGCCCGTCAAAACTCCTCATTACCAATCACCTTTGATGTGCATCACCACGACAGTCACAAAAGAGAACATGAGGTAGAGAGGGAGGTGAGCGGAGCAACAAACACACAGACAATTATTCTGAAACTCATAAAAACACAAACAAACGTGTTGTGTAGGCCATATACTACTTGATCAGAGAGACTGCAACGAGGAGGGATAAGACAAGGACATTCAAATCGCCGCAGGGTAATGTGAACAAAATTTACTCTTAAGCATATACATACATGTGCTGTCGATTTTCCACTGTGTGGCATGATCACATTTTATGCCGATAGAAGTGAAAAGGACGTCTACGTCGAAAGTCCCCAAGCTGAGAAACAAGTAAAGAACTATTTCTCTCTCTCTCACGGTTGTGTATTGGAGTACGTAGGTATATGGGGTACATTATTGCAACGTCTTGGCTTCTATTTTTATATACATGCATACAAGCCATCAAATCAAGTCATTAGATTAGAACGAACCCAAATAACTTTACAATGAACAATAGGAAAGCAAAGGCAATAAATTGTCCTACCAAAAAAAAAGTTGGTATGTTTTTCCGCTTTTTTGTCTTCATTGACGATAAGGAGTGACGATTAAAGTAAAGCTGTGTAATGGGCTAGATTTTTTCGTTTTGTTACTTTTCTCTCTCGTCTGTATGGGATGTCGCAGATTGACTGACTGATTGTTAGCAAAATGCTAACTGCGGGCTGACATGACATTCTCCAATAGTTCAAGTCGAAAAAAAATCTACTGAATTTCTGCGTGTAGGTAGTAGCTTTCTCCAGTCTCTTGTATGTTTACTTTCCCGGGCCGTAGAAGGTAGTCAGTGGTACCATGAAGTGCCGCTGCCACATAACGTGCTGCCACGCAGTGCGCACATCATTATCGTCGTCGCATCGTTATCGTAAACAACGACGACACTTTCCAATTGCTTCATTTTTCTTGTTATACTCTTCACTCAATAATTTGAACAATGAAGAAAAGATAAAGCCGATAATTTCTCCCCTTCCCGAAATTGGCTGCTGGCTGGCACACACGTACAAAGTACGGGTCCAATGGTGTGGCGTTGTCCTTTGTCTGGGGCATTATGAAACACGTTGATTGATCAAAACACACAAACACACGCCACTTCATTTCCATTATTAGGGAGAAATTGTAAGGAAATTGAAGTGCGTGTAGGAGAAAATTGGGCTGCCTGGAGGGCACACCACCACCACCACATGCTTTGCGATCCTTGTTCAGATTTCATAAGAGAAAGTTTGGTTTGTTTGCCAGCACACTTCTCTCCTGTCTCTTGCTTTTTGTCTGTAACACTCCCTCACAGAGAGCAAGAGCAAACCCTCTGAAACGCTCTTTCTGTTTGCTCTCTGAGAGCACAGATTTGGAACAAACAAACAGTTCAGCTTTCAGCGGTTGCTGCTGTTGCAACTGAAAGGAACGAAATTTCCGTCTGGTGGGTGATGGGCCTACAACAATCTATTTGTGGCAGTGCTTGTGATGGTATAACGCTGTCAATTTCATCATCATTACCACCACCACCACTGCAACTCCAGTGGAGTAATTTGGAATATCAAAGTAAATGAGCCCCACGTTTGATGTTTATGAGAACGCAACATCATTTTCCTAAAAAAGGAGAAGTGAACTTTGAATGCGGGCACAATTACCTCAAGTCTAATCCAATCAGCATTTGTTTCTGACGTGGCCTGTTAGGGGTAAAATGCCAGCAGAATTCAGTCTCAATGTATTGGTTAAAAAAAATTTCTTTCCGTAATCTAGCAATCTCATTAGAAATTTAAAGAAAACGTTATTGTAAACTTTGGTCCATTTTATTGTCATTGTGGTTAAAATTGTCGTCATGTTTCTCTTTCCCCCAATCATTGAAATGAAAAAAAAAAAGTTTTAAATAAATTGGATGGTAATTGCAAGGTCGGTAATGGGAATTTCATTTGTGTAAATTTTTAGACATAAGGCTGAATTGAAGTTACAATGGAAAAAGGACATCCATTCAGGAGAATGTTGAAAAAAAGTTTCAATAGACAAAAAGGAACAGTATTGCGTTGTAGCAGTCTATCTTAAAAGTCAAAAGAAAAGAGGAAAATTTGCCGGGGCAATAGTCAATTGTGTCTTTTCAAGACAAGACCCGAGCGCGGTGTCGCCGTAGTATGAGAGAGCGGAACATTGGCAGTGAAGTGGTTGCTGAGCCGAGGATAGTGAGCACTACTACTACGAATTCCACCA
This sequence comes from Callyntrura guangdongensis, assembly GCA_027744295.1. Taxonomy (NCBI): domain Eukaryota; kingdom Metazoa; phylum Arthropoda; class Collembola; order Entomobryomorpha; family Paronellidae; genus Callyntrura; species Callyntrura guangdongensis. The sequence continues at coordinate 11,684 of JAHZNB010001575.1, forward strand.
CCCCTACTCATAACAGCAGTATGGTTACCCCGTCTGGCTTTGATCAGCAAGGTCAGGCAGGATCCGGAAACGGGACAAGTCATCACCAGGACGCGGCGTTAGCTGTGGCAGCTTCCCAGCCCATTCTCGCCCCCAACGATGCTCAGTATCAAGATCAAGCTCAATTTGAATGTGACAAAAGGGCGGTTTACAAGTGAGCAAAGCCAATTTTTTTATTAAATTAATAAACTGATGGTTTTAGACTTGTTTAAAAAGAAAGGGAGCAATAAAAAATAATGTCTCTCGTGACAATTTGTTCTAATTTCAGGCACCCACTGTTTCCTCTGTTAGCACTTCTCTTTGAAAAATGCGAAATGGCAACTAGACAGTCAGCAGATACTCCATTTTCGGATAGCTTTCACCACGATCTCGAGGTAGGCTTGGATTTTGTTAAAGCGGCATGATAATGTACCAAACTTGGCAAGTATAAAATCTACTTGTTTTCTCGTTTTGTTTGGCAGGCATTTGTCCAGCACCAGGAACGAGACAGGAAGGGGATTTTGGCAAACGATCCTGAGGTTGATGGACTGGTAATGATTATCAACACAATCTAGCATTTTTATTTTCCATTTCAATTTTTGTATTTGCTGTGTAATTGGGAAAAGCTGAAACATGCATTTGATTATTGGCAGATGATCAAAGCAATCCAAGTGTTGCGTATCCATCTCCTGGAACTGGATAAAGTGCAGGAGCTCTGTAAAGACTTTTGTAACCGATATATAGCCTGTCTCAAGGGGAAAATGCAGAGTGAAAATCTCCTTCGTTCTGATTATTTTGATGGGAGTGGTGGTGGCAGTGGGGGAGGCTCCCATCACGGGGGAGGATTTGGAGGTGGAGCTAGTCTAAGCAGTAACAGCAACAGCCCTCACCACTCGTCGTTTTCCTCCAATGGGGACATGAACTCTGTGTCCCCTCCGATTAATCATAATAATAACAACAATGGTCCGGTCTTCCTCAATCATCCATCTCATCATCAGCAGCAGTACCATCACTTTCCGCCTGTATCATCTTCGCCAGCTTTAGCTGGAGGAGGAGATCATAGTTCTTCCTGTGGAGGAGGAGACAGCACTAGTGTGAGTCCCCCGATGGGTATTATACATGGGGGAACACCTTTGTCCCAAATTGGTGCCAATTCCTGTCCCCCTCCCCCAGCGAGTTCGAGCTCGGCGGGAAGTGGAGCGCAGGACCCGTTTGGTAATGTACAAAGTCATCATCACTGTGAGACCCCGCCAACGCCTAGCAGTTCGGTAGATGATGACGAGGATTACTTGGGAGTCGGAGGAGGTAGAGGTAAAAAACCGAAACGAGGTGTCCTGCCAAAACATGCTACGTCCATTATGCGATCTTGGCTTTTTCAACATATTGTGGTTAGTTAACCAATACCAAAAATGTCTTGATAAGGCAAGCTTAACTGTACTTTCATAAAATGCTCCTCCCAAAGTAAAAAAATATCCCTTGTGTTTATTCCTTTAACTTTTACATTTCATTTTAGCCTAAAATAAACCCATATTTTACTCTTTTTTTAGGTAAAAAAGATGAAAACAAACGGTTCAAGTAAACCCGCTATGAAGTACTGGTCAGACAATATGCAATCTGTAGGCGGAGAAGGGACATCTTCCTCTGGTGGGGTTGTCGGCCCCGAAACAATGGCCGCTCTTTTAGACGACAATGACTCGGCTGAAGATTCCGAGGAAGAAGAAGAAAGTAGCAACCATGATGACTCTCATGATCTCTTAATTGACAATAGTGATTCGTCGCAACAGTAGATACATGAATAATAAAAATATGCGTATAAAATAATACCAATGTACTATGATTACTATGTAATATTAAACTTGTGGAATCTCGAAGATAATCACCGTGTAACGGTGTTTATTTCCATATACTGTAATCATTCCTCAAGTTTGCTCATGATAGAAAATTGTAAAGAGATTTGAGTCATTTAATTTACTTACAAATTAGAGGAAACATGAAGAAGTAATTAGTAAGTATTGTTTGTATTATTGTATAAAATTATAAAAATGTTAAAATATTTATTATTGTAACCGCGCATTCCTTATGATAACCAGATTGAAAGCAATATTTACCAATGTAAGTAGTGACAACTCTCGTAAGAAGTATACATACATACCGTCTCCAGAACATTCCTCGTAAAACTTTTACCCGAGTTGCGTAATCGTAATATACCTGTATACTTAACCATACTTATTACTACCTACATTATTATTGTGCTGTCCTTTAAAAAAATAAGACAAAATCTTACATTCAGAGCAGTTGTAGTGAATCGAAATACAAAATTTAAAACATTTCTAATAAAAATGATGTAAACTAAATGACGTTTAGAACACGTATACGAGCAAAAGCAAAAATAAAGAGCCTCTTCCAAATTATAATATATTATAGATCGTAAAAGTAATAATGTTATACGAAATTATGAGTTTAAGGTCCAAGAATCTACAATTGAAACGAGGATAAGCTTTTTTCGATTTCGAAAACAATACTCAGCCAATCTATCAGAGAAAAAAAATAATAACGTTAATTTATATTGATGTCCCGTAATAATATTTAAGTAAATCTCTATGCATGTTTGTGATTTTGTGATTGAATAAATCTCTCGCTCCTAATTGTATGTCAATGCAACCGTTGAAAAGAAAAATTGTTATTTCGGGGTTTCGTAACGATGGCAGGAAGAAACTTAAACGAAAAATTAATTGCGAGTATGTGTGTGAAATTATTTTCTGGTTATTTCTGACCGCTCACGAACGGGCAAATCGTCAGGCATGTTTTGGTGGAAAACGCACAATAATGCACGGCTATGAAATACTATCATGAAGGAAGTTTATTTTTTTTTTGCTAACTTAATTTTTAAAAATCTAGATTCCATAAATGCCTTGAAAAAAATTGCAGCACGGAACATTAAATGGTAATATAAATAAAAAGAATTGTGAGTTCACACCAACCTCTAACAGTGGTTAACAAATCGAAAGATTGACTTACCTTAATTTAATGCGATTTCATTAATAAAAAACTTAAAAAATTATTGCTAAATGATTATTGCTGAAGAAACCACTCGCATTTTCTGAATAGGTAGTAAAATTGAGATAAATTAAATTGTAATAAGAATCTATAGAAGGATGTTTATGAAAATTCAACATGATCATGTGTAATGGAGTTCACCATCACCAATAAGAAGTTTCTGTAGTTTATTGTTCTCACAGGGTGAAGAAAAGAAGCTAACTTTATTGTAGTTATCTACGTCCACCGACCGGTCTATATCGCGAAAAACTGCATTCCATCCGGCCTTCTTCAAACGTAGGTACGGAAAAACAAGCGTTTTGTGTTTCATCAGGTTTTTTTCACTGATCATAAATCAAATATGATGATGGATTAGGATACATAGTGTTTCAAATCTTTTGCAATAAAACCCCTACCTTCATACACAGTTACTGTTGCACTGTTACATATTGTTGGACTACGCCAATATAAGAATTTTTTTTCGTTAAAGGAACAAAATAAAAAGTATGGAAATAAAAATGCTTAAAAATTAATGATTCCAGTTCCAGACAATCCTTAAGCGTGCTTGGGATTAATTGTTACAATATGAGAACTCATCAGCTCGAAACAAACTCATCAATGACTTGTAAAAAATGCGATTTTTCTGAGAAACTGCGCAATGCAGCGGAAATTACACCGGACAGACAAATAGATACACGAAACGTCTACCTAAAAAGCTACAAGCTATAACGCTTCTATTTCAATATTATGTTGCAATAGCATATAATACACTATTATGTAGTATTGTGCCCTAGTCTAGCCAATAATAAATAGTGGATGACGTAGGTAGTTCATTAATGAGTTTATCAGATTCCAAGAGTTCTGAAAAAACGGATTACCATTAAAATAGACACTTGTATAAATGAGTAGTTTAATACTGAAGCAAAGTTGGAGAATGGCGTCATTGGGTATTATTACTGGCATCAGGTCTACTCTCGTATTAAAAACTTAACATTAGCAGAGGTGAATACTGGATTTTAGTTATTATCACCAATGGAGGTTGTTTGTGCGATGAGATGGATGTGCTGATTGTGTGAGAGTGATAAATGAATTAGACTAATTTATATTTAGGAGTGCACCCTGCGGTGAGAAAAACACGACTACAAACGACACGCATTGTTGTGCTGTATACATAGGTATTAGTGCTTGTACGCTTGCATTTGTTCGCAGAAAATAATTTGTATATCATGCGGAAAACATGGTGGTTATCAGTGAGAACTTGTTTTGGTCGAGTATCATTGTCTTGCTCCTTCGTCATCATGTAAAGGAACTGAGGATGATATCATACCGCTGGAGGATATAGACGGATGAAGATGCATTGTTCGTGCTTATGGAAGTGGATAATTATAAAATAAAGAAAAAATCTAAAACATGGGCGGAATATTAGAAATCTTCTGAACAAACACTATAGGTAATTTTAAATGTGTGCAGAAAATTGAGTGAGCATTCCTTCAGCAAACAATTCACGGCACGGCTTTTAGTATTCGCCACAATTTTGTGCATTATTGTGTGCATCACTTGATTCATAGTTCATTCACTAAAATTATTTCCAATTCAAGGTTATCTTTAATTCTGCAAAGTTTCTACACTGATCGTAAAGAGGGTAAAGAGTAATAGTGATAGTATTAGTTAGTCGGAGGAGAGAAGTTGGTGTTAGTTCACAAAGTTTGTTAAGTGTCTGTAGAAAAAATGGCACGACTTGTGGAATCGTCATTAGCAACAGTTTTGTGTGTTCATTTATTTATTTTGGTGTCCAGGTCCAGATGTGCCTATGGATTAACCAGTGTGGAATTAGGCATGTAAGTTTAATTGCGGAGAAATTAGCATAATTTAATTACTATTGCTATTAGCGTTTTAAATACTGGCTCATTGATGATCATTTGGGAATAATAATCGTATAGGGCAATGGTCACCCGAGCATACGATCTCGTGTGTTGGTATGAAAAGCTTAAACAGTTCCCGCACACAGACAGTGATTCGTACACCAAAGATTGTTTCGGCAAAGCACAGTACGTCAAAAATTACATTAAGGATGATGACACGGGATTGCATTATTTTGGCCCGTGGCTGACTAAAATTGCCATGGATGGTCTACCCGCGGAATACAAGCACACCTGCCATGATTACCTGAACGATGCCGAAAAGGTTCCTACCGTTCATGAAGGGGATGCATTGAATGATGGTCAAACGTTACCATATCCCTTTCAAGGACTGGCGTACTGTCTGATTCATCAGTTGCGACAAAAACATGGCAGCCAGGCAATCGATGCTGTTGTAAGCTTTACAAATTAAATGGGTCTGTAAAATAGCATTAGGTGGTTGAATTCAAATCTTCATCTGCACAGATAAAGGAGAAAACGCACGCCAGGAAGCACTGGATGACAACGATGCTGGAACGTGAAAATGAATTTCGCGCCCGTCACGGCTCCCCTCCTTTAAAACTCATTCGAGAACTGACCGACGCTGCGCAGCGATGGGCGGAGGTAAATGCTCTTGAGTGTAAAATTTTCCACAGCAGAAATTCAGATCCTGGTCGAAAATGGATGGGTAATTCTACCGGTGAGTCCCTCTCCGCGGGACCCATAATGCCCGAGGAGGATTCTGCTTATGTTGCCGCAGACGGTTGGTACGAAGAAATTAAAGATTATCCCTTTCCGCGAGGCTACCACGGAAAAGGAGACGACATTTTATTTCAGAAAATTGGAAATTTCGCCCAGACTGTGTGGAAGGACACGAAATACGTTGGGTACGGCCTAGCAACGAATCCTCATTGCAAAAATTACAAGTACTACCTGGTCGCCAGATACTCGCCAGCTGGCAACTATGTAGGACACTATCAGAAAAATGTACTTGAACCCCATGATTCGCACTATTACACTTACCACCACTTTTAATTATAGAACCGTAATTAATAGAGAAATGTTGTGTCTTGTAGAATCGTTCTAATAAAACAACTCAAGTCATAAGTTTATTTTTGTACAGAAAAACTAAAGTTCAAAAAAGAATTTATTAATTTACCTGCATCTGAATAGGTCATTTATACCTGCATAACATTAATTTTCTTGAAGAAAGAAATCCTTTCAAAGGATCTTTTAAAAAACTTGCTAATATTAGTTTGCCATCCAACCTCAACCGAGAATAGAGTTAATAAATATATGAGATCGAAAGAGAACTGGTTATTTTTTTAAAAACTACCACCGCACCCGCTCCACTACTCACGATCAGTGTAATAATGGTAGCGTACATCATCATAGCTAATACAAAGAAAGGGATATAATATAACAACCAGTTACTGGACCATGACTGGATGAGAGCTTTTTTTGCTAAACTCAAACCTGTTTTTAATACCGGGCTGGTGTGCTCTGTGCTTTACATTTTGCTGCACACTCAACCTCCACACGTAGTCAAAATTTTTAATGATGATAGCACCAGCAATTATAAAGTTCCGACTGAACTGGAACAAGTAATGAAAATGAGAATTTTATCATTAAGACGTATTGCATTGTTTGTATAATATTGCTCATCTCAACCTCATCATCGTCTCCCTGTTTTAATGAATGACGCCGGTTTGCACACCTTTTGGTGATACAACCACTCTTCTTACGTACGTAAAAAGTATCGACGTAACGACGTATGTAAAGTCATCCTAATAGTGCTACACTGCTACTGCTGCTACGTAAATGAAAACTTAGATAATATTGCTCTATAAATGTTTTTTTTTATTTGAAAAGGGAAAGTGGAAATCTTGATTTTATCCTAAGCACCACATATAGTATTCAGCTACGGATGATGATGATGATGTGATGGCCATCATCCCCACTGCCACACGCAAAAACGCAAACACACATTCAGCATAGAGGGAGCAAAATAAAAAAAACGTACATGTAGAAGATGGAATTGTAGAAAATGTGTAGTAATAACGACAATGGGATTCAAAATCTCGTACCTGACAATTTAGACGGAATTCGGGATTGCATGCTAATGTTGTTGCTGTTGAGGTTTAGGAAAAGATAATTCTACCAGGTATCAAATGTAAATAGCATTCAAAGACAAGTAGTAGGTATCTATTATATATACATGACAACAACCTATCTTGTACTATGGATAAATAGGTACTTAACAAGAAAGAGCAGCAGGGCCACAACCTTTCTGCTAATAAGCAGATTGCTGTTGCATTTTAAATTAGACCGGAGACCGAAAAAGGCTTTGACCATCCTCGACTCGAGTGGGACGTTCGTGAAAAGTCAAAACAAAAAGTGAAGGGTCAACTTGTAACACTTGATTTTTCTTAAAATCCGAAGATATTAGGTTTTTTTTCAAAGAGCCTTAGATAGTAAATAGTTTGGCGACTTTCCAAAAGATTTTCAAGGTTTTCCAGGTACACATCAACACACACCAAAAAGGAGATTAAAATGATACGTTTCCTGATAGTGGCGGCATCGGTTTGTGTGGTTTGTGGGGAATCGACTCATCATTTCCGGTAAATAATTAATTATTGGACTTGGGTGATAAGTTGATTACAAGGCGTG
>JAHZNB010001576.1:0-17771 GCA_027744295.1 Callyntrura guangdongensis
TAATTAAAAAAGTTGACGGTGATTCTATTCTACTCTCTAGCAACTCGGGCCTTTTAACTTATTTAAATCACGTCTTTTTTTTACCTATCTGAGGGCGCAAGCAGGTTTTTTCTTTTAGAAAAAGGTACAATTATAAAGTTTGCTCGGTTTACGCATACAAGAAGAAAAAAAGTTTTTTTATGAAAGCAAGGGAAGTGCACGGTTGGCTGTTGGTGTGCGACTGTGTGCGTCGTTGGGCCACGTGCGTGCATGTTGACGTATAGTTTACAACAAATTTAAAAAATCTCAACTTTTATTGCACTCATATTCAAATTGAAATGGATGGGAGGGAAATGAGAGGAGGAAGACGATTTAATTAATTACAAAGTTTGTCAGGAACTACAAGACAATAAATATGCGTGCTGAATGAAGATACGTTTTCCCAGATTGGGATATAGTTGCATAGTTGTTCTATACATGCATTCAGTATATATATTATCCTATAGGTAATGAATAATGAATGTGTTCCAAGAGCCTGCATACACGACCTTTGATATTTTGCTTACAATTACAAGTACAAAGGGTATTTAAGCTTCCACATTTGCCTACCAATCTTTCTATTTGATTTTGTGCATGGGTGTTCGTTTCTTTAATGGACGCGTTGTTGTAAAGAATTTGGACTTGCACTTTATAAGTAAAATGTTTTTGTATTTAATTACATATGTAAAAAATGTGATTACTTGGTACTCTGTGTGCAGTGCATACAAGTCTGTTAACTGTTCTGTGATGCTGATACGATGCAAGATACGTTTTAAGTTGGGTCGTTGTTTTTTGGGTTTATTGTACTGCGCAAAGTATCGAGCTAGTTGCACTCCGTAAAATCAAATACTGAATGTCGCTTAATCTAATGATTTAGTAATGTTTTTCATTAATGGAAATAAAACATTGGCCATTTGAAACAAGAAAATTTTCACAACAAAGAAGAAATGGAAGGGATACATAAAGCAGTGATTGTTATGGGTAGCCATATGGTCAATCGGAGAAAATAAATTCATTTATTTGGGTAACGTAGTAATATCACTAATGGAATCTACCAGAACAACAAAAATTCTTGCTCCCACAACAACAGCAGGCCATGGCCAGGCATCTCAAATAGTAATATTGCCTGTATACACTTTATAAAATTCTTTGCTGTGACGACCACGAAGGATTTTCATGTAGTCCCACAAACGCTCAACTTTAACAAGTTTATCTTTGAGTACCATCTTTTTTTTCAGTATATTTATCAGATATGAGAAATTATGACAATCGCTCCCCTTGTGTGTTTTTTGCTGATGGAGCTGATCCATTAGGGAGGACCCGCCTGTCTGTCCTTTATGTTTTTATTTTTCTTATCCCAAACTACTAAAACCCAGTGATTCACGCCAATGTGCTGTTATCTCTAGGGACTTGCCAAACACTGGAGAAGAAGAAAGTTGAGTGCGTGAACGATGAACGGTGAAAGATGAGGTTGAGGTGGCCTTATATTAGTCCGTGTAGTGTAGTATACTCCCCTGCCTTCTAAAGAGTGAAGATGAATAGCTACGTTGATGTTGACTATATGGCTGGTTGACTACACGGCTGTACTTTTGTGTTTCACGTCATAAAATCATTTTTGGTTGTGGTTGTGATCTGTCGGCGGTGGTGATGGTGATCGTGTTCAACTTTTTTGGAAGGAGGTTTTGTTTGCTGACCGAAGCTACGTTCATGTTGACTATATGGCTGGTTGACTACACGGCTGTACTTTTGTGTTTCACGTCATAAAATCATTTTTGGTTGTGGTTGTGATCTGTCGGCGGTGGTGATCGTGTTCAACTTTTTTGGAAGGAGGTTTTGTTTGCTGACCGAGAAATGATCATCTATCGGTTTCTTTTGTATGCTCAGGTGGCAAAAAGAGGAATTTTATCTTATGTTGCCCACCACCGTGAATATGTTCAGTTTTATCTTCCTTTATTTTCTTCCACGGTATTACGGGTTTAAGGTGTTGAAATGAAATACAAACACGGATGACATATATATTACATTGATCATGTTTCGTGTTTTGTTCCAATAATTTTTGTACTAAACTTGTTTGTTTACTACGGGTTCTAGTTTTAACCATTTAATTTTCTTCCACGGTATTACGGGTTTAAGGTGTGTTGAAATGAAATACAAACACGGATGACATATATATTACATTGATCATGTTTCGTGTTTTGTTCCAATAATTTTTGTACTAAACTTGTTTGTTTACTACGGGTTCTAGGTTTAACCATTTGCATGAAACGTATTGAAATATTAGAGGTTAGAAAGCATTGCTTTCAAACCAAAACAATAAAGTTTGCCTTTACGAGTTACATCGTTTCTTGAATAGGTGACGTGAGTACAAAAAATCAAAAAATAAGGAAATAAATACGTAACGTAGTAGGTTTACATTTTTTGTATTTTGCGTGCAAGTGTGGACAGTGAAGCACACTTGCAGTAGCTAATCTTCATAACAATAAAAACTGTTTCCATACAATAAGACTTTAATAAAGAATAGAAAACATGATATAATTCCAGGTCAAAAGGTCAAAAAGTTAATGTCAACATATTTTGACAGATTGTATCGTTCTTTTGGCTTCCAGTGTTAAAAAGTTTAGCTCTGGGCAAAACGGGATAAAATGGAAGTTATTATTTAAATGTAGGATTTATCTTTAGCTCTTCCTTGTGCTGCCACTTGCCAGACCTCTTTTCAAAATGAGCACATGTATGGCTACTACTGTCTGTTACTTCCACTAGTCAAAACCAATTACTGCAGTTGCGCTACAATTTTATAATCATACGTGAACTAGTAATTGTGACAATGTAAGTTGGTAGTGGATGTATTTATGTATAAACCCAATTCAAGTAGCTACGTCCTTGCCAACTGTCATTTGGTTTCATTCTTTTTTTCAGCATCCATAATGATTACTACTGAAATTCTAACTGCTACAAGGCACAATTAAGCCACATGCTCGAGTTTCTGCTGACATTTGGCCCAGCGTGAAATACAATAGTCTACTTTGAATTTTGTGTTACGCAAGAATGACAGAGTCAGTTGGCATTCTATCCAGAGCGACAAAAGTACACATGTGCGCGTGCTTTTATTCACACAATATAAGTACATGTTTCGTAAATACTACGTCAATTCCTCCGTCCGTTCTTGTACTTATTATTTGTCAGAGAAAACGTGTGGGAGAGTCAGCCTACGGTTTGGTGTGACAATGCCAGTTTCTTGGACTGAAGTCATTGCCCTTCAGCTGTTATGATTGTAAGGCAACATAATTTGCCCACACTCACAAATACAAACGACATAGTTAAGTGTCATACGTGTAGTTTACAATCACTATAGGGAGATTGAGGTTACTAATGTGCATTTTCGTTTTTGATGTTGAACATCAAACTTGAAGAAATTGAATGCAATGTAAGCAAGAACGATAGACGGTAGTAAAACGACAGTGCAATGCAAACACAAAATGTCTTTCCAATTCCGATAAATTGAAGGTAGCAGCTCCACAAACAGAAAACCCATACCCTTCGTTTAGAGAAATTGTTTGAAAGCAAACCCCTCTTTTTACGGTAAGGATCCCTTCTCAATTGTACTTCCTTACTATACCTATTACTTCTTGGATATCATACAGTACCTCTCCTGTCCTCCTACAATTTTCTTTTACTTAAAAAACACAATTCATATACATATTACATACATACATAATAGCCATATGGCTCATTGTCTTGCAAGCCTGTTTGATGGTCACGACGGTACCGCACCGGGCGATTGGGAAAAGGACAGCTGTAGTGTAAAATGTCAGGGCTGAAAAGTGTGTGTGTGTGTGTAGCGGAAGAAATAGGTAAATGGTTTGTGAGCGATAAGTGCGGGGGACACATTCGGACGGAGAGTAGAGAGTATCACACTTAAATAGCTTGGGTTGTTGGTTCTTGTGGCACAAGTCAACAAGCTGAGTGAAGTAGGCAGGAGGCAATAGCAAAGGTGGAGCAGCATAAAAAAGTGAGCGACCAGGTGTTCTTCTCTCTTCACTGACAATTCACTAAGTTTGGTGCGCGGCTTGAACAGCAGCAGCAGCAAGTTAACATTTTCATACCCGAGACTCGGAGAGTAGTGGGGTGAATTTTGATAGCAAAACTGATATGGACATGCACGAACACATGTTTTCAGGCACAACTGCTTCCTTCCTTCCGTCTCTCTGCACTCCCATCTGACCTTATTCCTTCCGTATAGGACGCTTTCCAGCAGATGTAATATGTAGTATATCTTCCTTTTTCAATTTTTATTTTATTTTTAGGGTAAACAACAACGTTACATACGCAGGTCTTTTATGGTTGCACTCATTCCACATTCGTTGTATATGTTATATGGACGGAATGAGGCTGTAAATAGTAAGATTACACATGTCGATAATGATTTCATAACATTCTATCTACGAAAACGAAGTTGTAATGCTTTCCAAATTCATCTATATTCAAGTCAAGTAAATCGTTCCTACTTTTTGCTTTCCTCGTTTGCTCTTTTTTTGGTTGTATGGTCATGATCACAATATGTAATATGACTCACCTTTAGTACCGAAAATAATGCACGGCTGTTTTTACGTCTTGTTGCTATTGTTGTTGTCGCTGCTGTTGCTGCTTTGTTCCCTCTGCTCCCAGTCCCAGGTAAAAGGTTGGATTTCAACAGCATTTATGGTAGCAAAATTGTATGTTTTTGTAAAGAGAAAACCAGAAGCATGACTGAAATGAATTGAAAATTGAATTTCGGTTAGTTGTAAAATGGACCTTTTCAGAGGTGTAGGTAAAAAAAATGGATTATTGTGCTTTGGATCGTTAAGTATGAAATCTCGAATTTCCCCAACTTTTGTTTGAATTCTTATGGCATTTAACGTTTAGCAATCTGGTACATGAAATGCAGTGCAGCTGTAAAAACTAACACTTTAGCCGTACATGACAATTTTCTGCTGAACTTCTGCATTACCCTCGTCAATACAAATTCCCAAAAAATTCTTTTGATTTCAAGGCTCTGTGTAGGTTGTTAGTACACGTCTCCTTTGATACATTGCTGTGAACAAATAATACATTGGTCAAATGTGAAATTCCAACAGTACCACCCATGAGCCGTTGTTGGCAATGGTTGTAGTAGTGATAACGAGGGAAAACAAACATGTGCGAATGAGCCGGTAAACTTTGCAATAAACATATTTTTGCATATTATCTTGCATCATCTGGTTGTTCGGTCATAAAATAAATATTCAGTAAAACTGAAACCACTAAATCACTCCTTCTGTGGTTGACTGCGTAGAAAAGAGACACAGCAGAGAAAAAAATGCAGAACGCTTTAGAGAGTTACCAGACAACCAACGCAAGTAGTAAAAAAAACTGACCGTTTCATTTCATAGGCAGGCTCATTATTGACGGATACACATATTACGTATGTAGTTTTTCTACAAAAACGCTGTAAAGGTAATCAAACTGTCAAAGTTGACTAAACAACCACACTACCTATTTGTATCCATCCAACTACTGTATACCTTAGTTCGTTGCCTTATAGCGCTATTATTATACAGTGTAAATAAAAAAGTGATAAATGTTTACGAACATTCCATTCTATTCCATGGTGTAAATTTTTACACAGGTTTAATATCCTCATTTTTTGTTTGGATAGGAAAGAATAAGTTTGTGTGCGTCTACGTATAGTTGATGTTAAAAGTTTTTGCAGTCTCTGTGATACATCTTATTTTGGGTAGTCAAACAATGGACAATGCACACAGGTAAATATTTTCTCATCGTTACCGTGCAATAAACGTGGCATTAAAAATTAAAATTCACTCGTAATAATGGGATGGTTTTTTTACATTAGTTTGTCAGTTCTGAAATTTATTCATACATATGTAACTTGAGTGACCAAGGAAACTGTATAGTACACAGTAAACTTGATGTAACTAGTCACTTCCCACTCGTATTTCATAACAAATAATGACCACAGTTGACAGTATGCTTTGACGCGGTGGTAGTAGAAGTAGACTAATGTAACTGGCTGACATTTTTATGTCTGAATTTGCAAACAGTAGTGTTTGATTTCTAATGTAATATAAAGATTCTCACCAGAACAAAATAGTAAGAAATTGTGTAAGGCTGACATTTTTATGTCTGAATTTGCAAACAGTAGTGTTTGATTTCTAATGTAATATAAAGATTCTCACCAGAACAAACTAGTATACCAAATTTTGTAAGTTGGGTATCAAGTAGAGATATGGATGGCGAATAAATTAGAATTTTTTCAAGAATTTCATATACCTAAAGAGGAATGTCGCATAAATGCATTACAATTATTTATTACAACGCATAGTAGTTTTTTAAAAATAACTAATTATTTTTGAATTTTCATTAATCATTGGTTTTCTGTTTCCTTTTTAATCATTACTGTTATACGAAAGATTTGGATACTTTGAAGAGATTAAATAAAAACAATTCCACTTAAAAGTGATTAAGTTTTAATTTATTGTTTAATATACATACTCTGAAATCATAAAAACAACCGTAATTAATTGAAGACTGATTAATTTTTTATACGATATGGACAAAGTGCATTAATCACGACTTACTTAGCTTTTGTTTTCGTAGAGAGAAAAAAACGGTAATGGTCACACAGGAAATGTGTACCTACATGTAAATAAGTACGCTAATGACTTCTAATGTAAACATGATATGTACACACTTCCAATTTCTTGCGATAAGTCCAGTCCATAATGTACAGATCTGTGGTAAATACCTCTAACGAACGAGCTTCTCTTTAGGTCATTGAGTCAAATCAGACCTAACCATGAATGAAGAATGACGCGTAAGATTAATACAAGTTAGCAGTATCTTGAGTCAGAAAAATTCCCATTGTCAACCACCCTGACGTGTTGTATATAGGCAAAGTTCTCTGCCGGTTATATTCCGTATACAAGTACCCCTTGTGAAGCTCAGAAGTTTGAAAGTTACACTACACGTCCAAATGTGCCATGCGGCAGACTAGACTGTTATTATATGACCTAAAATTATTTAAAGGAGCTACCGCTGTTAACGATACTTGAGTATGAGAAAATATGAAAAATTTATTTCCTTTCTGAAGGATGAATTCGAGCTCACTTTATGCACACGTACAAATAAAGTGCCGACACGTTTACCCAAATAAAACTAGTTTTATAGTTAGACAGGACGTCGGACTGGGCGATAATAAAAAATAAGACCAGCACATTATTATAGCAATATAGCTCGGTAATATAATCATATTTTTGTTCTCATAGTCATCATAAGTGAACTCGTAAAAATGTACAAGAGAAATAAGCGATTATGAAAAATCTGATAAATAGAGCCGCGCACGCTTTCTTTGTGTGCATTACCTATACACTCCTTTACTACCTACACACAGCAGTGGTGTTCAACTTCAACTTTTGCCTATATATTTTCTGGTATTGCGTTATTATTGTGCCTTTTATTACTACTTTTTATTTGGAAGTAGCCTTCGTCAGAGAGTAATGCAGCTTAGACTGGTATTATTTGGCAAGTTCCTTTGCCAGTAACTTTAGTTGGTGTGTGACGGACGTCGATAGACATTAAACCTACAACCTACCTATCTATGTGCATGTATAGGTCGTAATAGTCTCTCCGCTGCGCTTTCAAAGTCAATGAAAACTGGAAAATGAACGTGTACACCGGTTTTATTAGAGCATAACTTATAAAACGTCTTGTGTTATTTATGAAGTGGCGCTGGCTACTAGAAAGAGCGTAGTGCCCCGTCACTCCGTCACGGCAGCGACTTTAACGAACTGAAAATATAGAAGGAAGCTTCGTCGCGTCATAATAACTAACTTACCTGATTACTAAAATTCAGCAATAGTTGGAGGTTATGTTGTAAAAGTAGCTGTACGGTTTTACTTGTCCAAAAGGAGAAAAATGATTTTTTTGGTGCAACTCCAACTTGCCATGCACAGTTTCGTCCAAATAGGTAAGGTTGCCAACGTTGTTATCGGCTTATTAATGTGTGGAAGTAGCAACTTGGTGAGAAAGTACTGAAAGAGGGTCTGATCTGCAATAATTGGATGTGCCGTCTTAAGGTTGAACAAGGCGTCAGTTTTTGATGATATATTGCTCTGTTGCACATAATAAATACACTGTATACAAAACCGAACAGCAAAGTTTTAAAATAATCTTACCGATCTGAATATAACTTCTATTTACTGATGACTTAATCGATGGATTCATTACCGTGTAAGGAAATAAATATTTCCCCTCTGAAAAACTGGTTGGATTGAATTGTTAATCGACAACAAGGACTCCATTCCGTTGCACATGCTACAAGGCTACAATTTTCAAGTTGTTTGCCTGGCTTTAGTTTTTCCTTGAAAGGAAATATGGATGATATATTATTTTTTTCTGCACGAAATGTAATACCACAGGACATGCTAGTTGCGTGATTATCTCTGGAAATGTTTAGAAAAATTTTCATTCTCATAAAATGGGTCTACATTAGGAAACTTCTACTTTTCGTCATTGTATTATCCACTCACCATTTCATATTTTTGTTCTTATCGCTACTTCGTATTCCGTTTGCATTAAGTTTTACTAGCATTCTTGAGCAGCTCCCTCAGTAGCAATAAGCAATGTTTATCTTTTACTTTATTCATCTATCACAATGAGTGAGTAAAAGTAGACATTGTGGATAAAAAGGTGTTTTTGCACGCTTATGTCGTGGGAAGTTAAAGCAAGGTTATATCAACAATAATAGTAATAATGTATATTCTTTCGAGTATCTGTCATTCTCAAGAACAGAAAAGGAAAAAAAGTATAATCAGTAACATGCGAGTGAGTACCACAATGATTTTTATCACCAGACCCATCAATTTTTTCTCAACTGCTCTTTCTCATGTTACACATTGCCTCTTGACTACACCGCGTCGCAGTGGTACCCACTTCTGACCAAAATAAGAACACAATTCATTTTGTAAATGTAATTCACGATTTTCCTATTTGGCCAATCCGTCAACAGCCAAAAAAAACAGAATTACATACCAAAGTTTATAATATGCTATTATTTTGTTCATATCTACATGTATGAGACTCTCAGAGTACATGAAAAACATGTAAATCTTATGTTTCCACTTCAATTTACTTCCATTTTCCTATGTCGTTATCGTCATGCGGATCATTTATTGTGACAAACAGCTCGCGTAATGAAAACTGGTGTTATGCAATTCTCAATCTAGATACGATTATTTGCCAGATAGGAAAGCGTAATAATTGCCGGAATGTGTGTAGTAAAGTACAAGGTAGGCTACTTGTATACATGATTTCATGAGTATCAAAAGCATGCCACTTTCCGTACACTATATATATCACACACCCCACAGCCACACCACTTGATACATTACCAAATAACAAAAACATAATGCGCTTTTCTCTTTGTTGCTAATGTTTATGTAGATAATTTGATATTTTTGCTGTTTTACGTTAAGAATCAGAAGAAAATGAGTTTAGACTGTTTAAGTAGGAGTATTTGTTAATAAAAAAATTACATCAAGTCCATTAAATCCACTATATAATGTGAAAAGGAACGCTATATTTTACATTTAAAATTATGCAAATGAGTGCTTCTCCATCAACAACCAATGAAAAAATCGTACCACGCAGAGAGAGATCGTAATAACAAGCGAGGTCATAAAGTACTCTAGTTTTTCTACAGGAAATGTGAAACATGTACCTGTGTATATACAGCTACGGATCTACCTATGCATGTTTCCCGGATCTGGTATTACGTACCTTTTAGCGACCAGCTAGTATAGCTGAAGTGTAAAGTTTGAAACCACCACTGAAATAAAAAAATGAAAATCATTTTATTCATCTAATGAACTTGGTATACATTTCTACATTGTGCAACATGCAAAAAGGCATATACCACCGAACAGCAAAAGTTAAGGGAATAGTGATCAACGTAATATATTTGACATTTTAGTAATTCACCGCGTATTTCCTTCCGTAATGTAAGTAATTAACAGTTATAATCTGATAACAACATACAAAGATGGGATTTACAGTAACTGTAACCTTCTCATCATTCATGAAGGTGTCTGTGACGACGAGTGGTGTTTACAAGATTTTAAAGGACATATACGTATAATTTTCAACATCTTATTTATGCTTTTCTGTGTACAGGGATTTAATTTTTTGCTGTACTTATGATTTCGTTTATATTCCAAATTTTCAAACTCTGGTTCCCCCAAATAAAATTGCTGCCCCAATAGAAAAAAAACAAGTACTCAACAGTCGAACAAACAATTTCCGTAATTACAGCATATCATAATACGATTACAGACATATTTAAAAAGTTTCTCGTGGCGGTGTTTTGAGCCAGGCTTAACTATATAAGTACAACATGACCATGCTCATTGTAGCAATACGTGCTAAGCTGTTATTATCGTGTTAATCATGCATAACAAATATATTTAGTGAAACTTGTCTATATATTTCATTTTTCTTTTGGGGTCAGTAACAAAAAAAAGCAGTGGCAGCAGTAGCGGAAGAATCAAAAACTAAGCGGTTTTTATAGCTCAATGAAGTTTATATCCGAATTCCAGCGTGACCATTGCTTCTGTTGTTGCTTAGTTGTGTGATCTCTTTTACACTGGTGGCGCACCACATTATTATTCCGGCTGTAAAAAGTGCGCTTTGTGATAGCAGGTCGCACAGTCAGTTGATTTCACAGAAAAATGTAAATGCTATAGAAACACAGACCAAGTGAGCACAGTGTTTTCATTATACTTATAAGTTATTATATTACTTTGGCCTATTGCGGAGTTTCGAATCACCTCTGTCGAAAAAACACGGTGAGCGACAACTTCCTACAAAATAACAATTTGGTGACCGGATGTGTGAAATTGAAGTTGATATGAACTGCCTGAGTGAGAGCAAAGCACACTCGCCCCCTCTTATTATTTCTCTGCTCTCTCCACCACACATACACTTTGTTGTGTAAAAAAATCCCTTTTTTAGTCTGGTTCTTGTTGTACATGGGGTCTATAACTGGACATGATATTATAAAGCTGTATGGTGGTATTAGTTATACCATTATTATGCCCAGACACACACAAACACGAGCACCGTGTAATCTGTGAAACTTTTCTATGGGCGGAAAATAAAGGAAATGCGTGAAAATACAAGCCCTCGTAATAGTAGCATATAAAACTGGTGAACATGTGTACCTGATTTCCTATTCCCATTTTAGCCAAAAAAAATAATACCAACTAGCAGCCTCGTGTGTATTATATGCCCTCTTTGGTCCGTTCATATTTCATACTTACCAACAACCTATATAGATGTACGGATGGTTAAAATACGTTTTTTATTTGAGATTTGAACACCTCTACTTTTTTACCTTTACTAATGATATGATGCGATAACAGAAAAAATACCGAGGTTGATAGGTTTTTATTATTTTTTTTTCGTGAATGCTGTGATAAGAGGATTGTAGGCGGCAGCTGTGGTGTATGTGTGTGTGTGTGTGTGTGCTGCCATGATTACTTTATGTTTTTGTATTCCTGCTTGCCGTCGTACAAGTTGCAATAATATTTTCTAGGGACGCTTTAGGTCGCTTTTTCATTTCTTTTTTTTCTCTCCCTCGTGCCGACTTTTATATATAAAACTTGTGGTAGTTGCATGCAGTCTGGAGATATTTCTTTCTTGCAAGAATATGAGGGAAAACATTGCGACCACACGGCCTATTTGGCTTGGGATGGTATTAGTATTACGATTGTTTGGCAAATAAATGCTTTCCTTTTATTACCGCGATTACAGTGGTGGAAGCAGTGGCTGGTCAACAACAAATTACTTATTGTTCCTTTGTAAAAAATAATACATTTCCAACATATTTAGTTGGTATATGAACATATATACAGAGAAACATACATTTTAGTTAGGAACCTATACGGTATATGGATTTACCTGTGTCGGTTTTTAGTTTCAAATGGAGTAGAGTACGGGAGAGAACTTCTAATTCAAAACTAACTGCCGTCTCTGTCTCCTGTTGTCGTTTTTCAGAGTATTACTGCTGCTTCTGGTGAACAAGAAAAAGAAAGGAATGACGATATGATTTTTAAATTATAGGGTGCCCATCAACATATATTTTACGACTAGCCAGTGCATACACACACACACTTACACACATATTTTCTTGGGAAAGGCACTAAAGAGAAAGGGAGGTATTATTGGTGCTGGCCAAAAGCAAAGTAGTTACGTAAGATTACCTATGCAGACGGGTATACACTTTTCGGTTTCCCGTGGCTTTTGTGCTGTTGTGTAAGATGAACAACGATTTTCCGGTTTCCTCTTATTTTAGGTGGTTGTGTAAAGGAAAAAAATGGTGAAAGCTAAAATGATGGGGATGAGAGGTAAATAGTATTGATGGAAGTGGTTGTTGCTGTAGTTGTTGTTGTACTACTAAAGGCAGTAGTTTATTTCCCAGTGTTTTTTATCCTTTCCGGAATATAACAACGAAGCATATTTTGATGCCATGGCGGCGAAGACGCTGATGGTGGTGTAGAAAAGCGGAAGCGATAAAACGTCTAGTACAGTGATAGAGGAATATTATTATAAAAACATCTGTACAAAACCATTTTGTGATATTTAACATGCTCACTGCGGTTCTCCTCAGGTGTTATCGGATTGCCTTAGAAGAAGCGAATTTGATGAAGGACGAGAATTTTAGTATTTTACTCATGGAAACTCCTTTCCTTTATTGATTTTTTTCTCATTCATTACCATAGGTTCATTGTGCCATGTCATAATTTTGTTTATATGTATTGAGAATTGAGAACTAGGGTACGAAAACGGCATACGATAGATAATGTCATCATGTGACATACCTTCCCACATGGACAAAGTTGATTCCGAGAAAAATTGTTTTCAAGCAAATTTACATGATATATGCGTACGTAACCTATTTCCTATTCCATTACGTCAAACGTTCAAAATTTACTTAAAACCATGTCCTGGAAAATAGCAACAAGCCAAATTGAAAAAAAAGTAAACTGGGGGAAATAACCAGGGTTCCAGCGTCCTGCACATTTGGTACAGACCGATGATATCTTACATTTTTTTTTCACTTACCAACATTCCCGTATAATGTACGTATACTAATATAATGTAAATAAACAACTACTTGTTCACGGTTTCCTCTTTGTTCTCGACATCTGCATGCCCGTGACATAAAATGTAAGTGGAGCAAAGCGATAGAAAAAGGGAGAGAGAGGGACGGCGAGAAAACAGTTTACGTAAAAACTACATACCTACTTCAATACAATATTTAATAGAAACTCATGTTAGTATGTACGATAAACAGATGCTATTTACCGACGACGATGACGACGGCACCTACTTTCACTACACGCACAACTTGCTTTGTTTGACGCTGGTATGTGCTCTGTTTTCTCACTCTCTTGCACTCATTCACTTTTGCTATGTGCAGAAAAGGAGAAAGTGAAATGGCACGTGAAAGAATGCGCTCCGCTTCTCTTTTCTACTCCTTCCTTGAAGTAAGTTTTTGGACTAAATAGGCTTTGACTTTCAATTTACTCTCTCTCTCTTTCTCTCCCTCTTCAATTTATATTTTTTGTTAAATGGAAGCTCGCTCGTTTACAGGAAAAACAGTTCATCATAACGCCGGTGAGAGTCGACGACGACAGGCTGAAGAGCGACAGAGGGTTTTTGAGACTAGGATGTAGGCAAAGAGGTCTCCTGTTTGTGTGTCTGTGTGCTGTCGAGTGTGTGATACGAGTAAATAGGTACGCGTGCACCACGTACTTTCACATTGTATAGAGTAGGCAACTAAGCAGAATTGAATAGATAAAAGAAGTAGGCAGGGAAAAAAGAAATTTGACGAGAAAGGAGAAAAAATGGTGTTTTCTGAAAGTTGCACAATGGCGATGGCTGCAACATGAGTGTAAGCATCAAGCAGTGTACCGTTTCGTTATTTTCGTGTGGAGTACTTTCTTTTTTCTCTAGTCAAGTAGGCAAAGTGTGGCAGTAGACTGATTCATTTTGAGAGTAGAAGTGTGTGCAGCTGGTGTACAAAAACAGGAACAAAAGAGAAAATTGGGTTATTTCCGCCAGTTAAAAAATACTTAGGCGCCTTTAGCCCACAGAGAGGGAGAGAGTTACATTAAAAAGAGATTGTTCGTCAAGGTGAGGATGAGGGCTACCGGTGAGAGGTTTATACTTGTGGTGGTTTCCAAAGTAGAGCTGCTGCTGCTGCTGCTACTACCACTACTACTGATGATAATGATGACGATCCTCCTTTTTTCTGATCTGATCCCTCTACTGCCTTTCCGTTTACCTACATAAAGTTTTGGCAGGAGCAGATGAAAAAAACTGCACCATAGTCAGACCATCAGCACTTTTTAGGTACGTGTTTATCTGCTCCCCCTGCTGTTGCTTGCTGTATTATTGTAAGGTTGGCTTTGCTAGTTTAGGACGACTTTTTCGCAGGTCGTAAAAGCTCTGTGTCAGCATCAACACCAATTATGTTGATTAAAGTAAGAAGAGAGAAAAACTAGTTTCTATGAAAGCTATACCACTAACAGTCGTAGGAGTAGTGGCAGCAACCACGACAGCGGCGACGACGAGTGAACTACATTCTTGCTATTTGGACTGTTTGGTAGTTTCCGCGGTTCAGTTCCGTATTTACTGGTGCGGCGTATATTACTGTTTACTCGATGAGCCACCATCGAGTCCTCCACCAACTCCTCTCACCGTCGTCTTAGTCGGGTGTTGTGTTATAGCGAGTTGATGATGGGGATAATGATGGCTGTGATGATGTTGATATATTTATCTGTTAAGTTAATTGGCTTTTCCATAGATACGCACACACATCTACCCTTCAACAAGCTTAGAAGCTTAAACACGTCAGTAAGTGGAAAGAGGATTTGTTTTCTAATGTCCGTGTCCGACGCTAATGCCGCTACTGAAACAAAATGCTGACCGAGTTGTATATTAACCAGTCGCAGTATTGTTGTTATTATTGTTGTTGGAACAAAAACGTGAAAGAGCAGCTGAATGAATGAATGAGCATGGGTGAGAATGCATGCCTGTCCATTTATCATTATTGTTAAGCCCACCCATCTTATGTTTTTCTCTCCATTTTTCCATCGTATTTACTTACACAAATTGTTATTGTTAAACAGTTTATTAAAAGAAATTTTCTTGTAGGGATTGGGATGAGGATGCGTGTTGTTGAGTTAGATGAGCGGGTATGTTACAATTTCTGTTTTGCCGTAGATACGTACAGTTTTCCGAGAATGCGTTGATGCATAATGCAATACTACATGACATGATTCACTTAGGCCACGGGAAAAAGTGAAAATATATATAAAAAATCAACATAACGATCCCATACGGCTTATAATAAAATGTGTCATTCATTTCCTTTTCCCCGTGTCATGCGGCTTAACGTATCCACTCACTTGTTTGCCGGCTCAAAGTAATTTTATAAAATCATTGTAAACGACGACACGAGAGAGAGAGAGATGCTGAAAAATCCATCCGTGCATATCCCGGTTAAATTGATACATATTGTTTGTAGCAGACAAAAGAAGATCAACTCTCAACTGGAATGTTTGTTACCGCATCATGATTGTGTCGTGTTCGTCGTCGTCGTGTCCAAAATTCGAAATCCAGCTAAAAAGTTGATACCACCACACAAACATGTACGCACACAGGCAATTTCATTAAAAGGAAACAGAGAGAGAGAGGAAGAGAAAGAGTCGAAAATAAATAAAACTGCTTCTCATTTGCGTCTGTTATTGTAACGTAGCTCTCATACCCACAAAAAAAGTTGTTTAGTAGGTAGGTATGTGAGCTCATGTGATGTGACGTGAGGAGTAGTGGTGGTAGTAAAGTGAGCAAAATGCACGGTCACGATCCATCAACCCTTTTTATGCTCCATGTAATCCGGCATGCGTGTCTTCTGTTTTTGCTGGGTTACTCTTACAAGTTTTCAGGCTTATTTTGGTTGCATGCATAGCAAGTCGATTTTTCCTCTGTGATGTGCTACTCGCTTCTTTCGGAGGAACATGCAAACAAAAATGAGGAACGAGAAGAGGAAAAGACGATGATGATGAGGACACTAGATGAAATGATCATGAAATGGAGTGAAAGAAAACGACGACATGGTGTGCGTGCCTACTAAATAAAGTCATGATGATTGCAAAGGAAAGCGATGACGACATCCATTCTCTGTACTCCTGTAGGGTATCTTGCAGAAGGAGACCCGGCAAGACTGACATACGGAACTGTTTTCATTGTGATAAAAACGGAAGGAGAGTGGAGCACATTTCATTTCGTTGGTAAAGTACGTACCGCTGCAACAGGACGGCATGATGCAGATGAGCCGAAGAAATGGAACAACTTTGGTGGGTGCTTTATGGTCGTCACCAGTGGTGGCACTTTTAGATTTCGTCATGATGATGATAAGCTCAAAAATCTACTTACAGCATTTTAATAGTGCAATATTATTTCTTTAATGCCGTAATGTACCAAGGAGGCTCACCTTCTACCATTAATATAAGCGGTAACGTCGCACCTGGTATATGCTAGGAAATGAAGACATCGTCAAGATGTTGGCAATGACGATGGTGATTATGATGACGATTATGGTAGCATTTTTTTGTGGTGATGGCAACGATAAAAAGGAACGGTTATTACGGAGATTATGACGTTGTAATAGCCATCATAACAGCGCTAACATCACTTTACTTGCACATATTTTTAAGAAAGAGTAAAAATTGTCTGGGATGCAGCTACACATGAGAAGAGAAATGGAAGAAATCTTGACATAGGCTCTTCGGCAAGTGTTATGTGTAGCGTTTTATGTTCTTTTTTACGGAAAGTCAGAAACGGCCAGCTTTTCTTCTGTGTGAAAAAAGTATATTATATGTGTACATATGTATCTTGACAAATGCAATGAAGCTAATAATACGTACTATCACAACTCACAATACGGCTGTGTTGCGTCTGACTCTCTCCCTCTGGTCGACATTGTACAAGAGAGGTATAAATTACATAACCGATAACCAGAAACGAAGAGAAAATCGACAAAACGGTAAATGAAGGGCCAGAGTATATAGACATCGAGTCAGGCAGGTCATTTACCATCGCTCTTGGTGCTCTGTTAAAGATATTCAATATTTATAAAAAATTTGGTATAATGTCAGAATATCTATAGAGTGATGTGAGAACTATTAATTTCACAACATTAAAAAGTCATGTTTAGAAAAATCATGATTGTTTTTTACTAATATTCAATCTTTCTTACAGATTCTTAAGGGAATATAGCACAATACCACCAGCGAAATTGAAAGTTATAAAATGTTATATAAAAAATTCTCTGGCGATGAAAGTGCTTTTTTATATATGAATATAGACAAGTTAAATGAATGTATATTCATTTTGAATCTACGATGCCCATAAGCGAATGCCGTATAGTATATGCCGTTACGATACAAAAGGCTTTAATTTGAAAAAATGTATAGATATTAATCCCAAACAGAATTTTTTCCCCTCAGTTTCTTCGTTTCGTTTAAATATGCAACTTCGACTGATTCTGTTCTGTGTTCTTGTGCACACAACGCTTTTTTGTAAAAATGACATAAAGGAAAAGACGTAAAAACAGTGTGTTATCCAACAACAGGGTATATTTAGGTATTATTCTG